>VMDO01010787.1:0-69942 GCA_007922755.1 Pedetes capensis
GATTGGAGGAAGACTCATTAACAACCTGCGTTATGCAGATGACACCACTTTGCTTGCTGAAAATGAAGAGGATTTAAAACATTTACTGATGAAGATCAAAGATCATAGCCTTCAATATGGGTTACAACTAAACATCAACAAAACAAAAATCCTTACAACTGGGTCAGCACGCAACTTCACATTAAATGGAGAAAAGATTTAGGTTGTCCAAGATTTTACTTTGCTTGGCTCTATAATCAACACCCGTGGAAGCAGCAGTCAAGAAATCCAAAGACGCATTGCTCTAGGAAAAGCTGTGGCAAAAGATCTCTTTAGAGTATTGAAAAGCAAAGATGTCACATTGAAGACGAAGGTGCGTCTGACTCATGCCACGGTATTTTCAGTCGCATCATATGGTTGTGAAAGCTGGACATTGAACAAGAGAGACAGAAAATGAATTGATGCTTTTGAATTGTGGTGCTGGAGATGTCTATTGAATATACCATGGACTGCCAAAAGAACCAACAGATCTGTCCTAGAAGAGGTACAACCAGAGTGCTCCTTGGAAGCAAAAATGGCCAAACCGCGTCTTACATATTTCGGACATGTAGTCAGGAGAGAACAATCCCTGGAGAAGGACGTCATGTTTGGAAGAGTGGCAGGTCAACGAAAAAGAGGAAAATCCTCCACCAGATGGATTAACACAGTGTCTGCAACAATGGGCTTAAACATAAATAAGATTGTTTGCCTGGCACAGAATCGGCAAGTGTTTCGATCTGCTGTACATAGGGTCGCTATGAGTCGGACTCGACGGCACCTAACAACAACAACAACAACAATACGATTTGCAGCCGTAGCCCTGTGGCATCGGATCCTGTCAGATCTCGGAAGCTAAGCAGGGTAGGGCCTGGTTAGTACCTGGATGGGAGACTGCCTGGGAACACCAGATACAGCAGGCTTGGGAGAAGGACCTGGCAACCCGCTCCCAATAATCAATCTGCCATTGAAAAGCCTATGAACAGCAGAGAAGCATTGATAATAGTGTTTCGCCTGTTGTATGTAGGGTCGCTATGAGTTGGATACCGACTCAACGGCACCTAACAACAACAACAATAAGATTACCATCTCCACTTCACAAGTGAGGAGATCGAGGGTCAGAAAGGGTAAGCGATGGCTCAATGTTACAAACCAAGTCAGTGGAGAAACTGAGTCCAACACCTCCGCTCATTTTCCTTGGTACCAGGGGACTCTAACATGAAATGTGAGCCAGAGATGCACACATACTCTTATTCTCTGGGGTCATCCATGGCAAGCCTGGGGCTCTGTCCACTTGCATCTGAGGACGGGGGGACAGGATTCTGGGATGGCCCTGCACCCCTCCATATTTGACAGAGGCAAATCCACTGAGTAGTCTAAACCTTTCTACTTCAACAGCAACCCGAGAGGTCTAAGGAGAAAGCAGCAAAACACAAAAAGCCAGGTTTTTAGAAGCCTGAAAAGATTTGAAAAGGTGAATGGGAATGCAAACTGAACCAGGAAACAGAGGTTAAGCCACCACTGCGTGTGCATAAATACTTTTCCTTAAGAGACTTTCCAAGAGGTAAATCTAAAGTTCTAATCTGCCTCTCAACTTGAAAAGAAGCAGATCACCCCATCTGCCTCTCTGAGGAAACCATGGGTGTCAAACTAGGAGATTATATGTTCCTCAGAGCACCTGGCAGGGGACCCAGGCCTGGCTGCAATGAGAGGTGGCCATCTTGGCACCATGGGAAGGGGCAGTTTCAGTGTGGACCTGAAAAACGCCCTATTTGCAACCTCTAGTTAAGACATAGAAAACCAGAAATCTTTAAGAGATGTCCTGTAAGGAAGGGCAGCCAAGATACTGTTCTAGACATTCCAACTTTAAAACTATGTCCTGGCACCCTTGATCCCTGCTAATGCTCTCTGAATATTTAATGTGTAGCAAAACTGGTGCTAGATGTGCTATATACATTAGCTCTGTTAAGGTCCATAACACTACCTTAAGGTATTAGCTCCCATTTACAAAAGAGAAAACTGAGGCTCGGAGAGGATAGGTCACTTGCCCTAAGTGGTCGCACAGCCAGGATGTAAGCCCAGGCCTGTCTGCCTGCAAAGTCTATGCTCTCAACAAGGACACTCCTCTCTGGGCATTCAGTAACCAAGGCCCTTGGATAAGGTCCATTGTTTGCCCCCCTCCTACCTCTTACCAGGTGCTCTCACACCTGCATCTCAACTTCATTCTGACATACATAAAGGGCAGGAGGCAGAGCAGCAGCATGTCCTGAGGATCTGTGACACCTCAGGCCATGTGAGACATTTTTCTGTAGATTATTTCATTGAAATGTTACACTGATGCTATGAGGTAGATACAATTACTACTCAATTTTTACAATTACTGAAGCTCAGGGTAGTGAAGAGCTAGCTGGGTATGGTGATATATGCCAATAATTCCAGTGACTGAGGGTAAGAGGGAGGCTGAAGAAAGAGGATCTCGAATTTGAGGCCAGAGGCAGCCTGTGCAACTTAACGAGATCCTATCTCAAAAAATAAAGAGAGCATGCATGAGGCCCTGAGTTCAACCTCCCATTACTGGGAGACAATCAATTAGTCAATCAATCAATCACAGAACTAGAGGTGTCAGAGTGAGAATTCTAAATAAGGTCTCCCCAAAATCTGTGCTCTGACCAGTAACACAAAGTATAGTATCTTATAAGAAGCATAAATCATTTGAATAGAAACCTGTGATGTTTCTGAGAGGAACACAAAAGGTATTAAACTTGTTCTAAATTAATTATGGGCGATGAGGATGTAGCCAAAAGGTAGAGCACTTGCCTCCTAAGCACAAGACCCTGGGTTCAATCCCCAGCACTGCAAATAAATAAATATAGTTACGCTGTCCTAATCCAAATACCAGTTGTAATTTTTATCAAAACATTGAAAAAAATTAAAATCTGAAGCTGTAAGAATTGATGAGTGATAGTTTAAAAAATTTTTAAAAGAGGTGATCCCTTAGTGTAATGTATTAAATTAGACCATGAAGTAATGACATCTCAAACTGTGTGGATGGAACCTAGCGCCTTGCCCATGCTAGGCAAGTGCTCTACCACTGAGCAACCCCTAACCTCTAAAGGAGTTCTACAGTCATTATGCTGAAGAGACTGGTGAGCAATTTTTAAAAGAAATAAACTATATATTGATCTTACAACTCTGAGACCCAAACAGGACAGATCACATTATTTTTATTTCACAGGTAAACCGAACCAGACTCAAGACAAGATGAATGAATCTCTTGCCCAGGGATTCATGCGAATTCTTCACCTTTGGGTCCTGGCCTCTGGCAGGTTCTAGGTTTGGACACATTTCAGAAATGAAGTCCTCTGGAGGCAACTTGTATATTCTCCAATCTAAACCTGTAGCAGGAGGCTACACCAGCTCCAGAGGGCTAGCCAACAGCCTGCACACTCACGAAACCCTGGAGTAGGCATGGGCTCTTTCTGTGCAAATTCTTTTTTCCTGCATCCCTGCCCACTTCCATAATGAACTACATACTCCCAGAATGGAACTATTTCCCACACAGTCTTCCTTTTTGGTACTACCAGTGAGGACCAGCTGTTATAACAACTATAAATCTATGAAGTAATGGTAATTCATTTTCTTTCTCTCTCTGCCTGCTTCTCCTCCTTTCCTTCTCCTAGCTTTGCTCACTCAGCCTAGAAATGATACCATGAGCTCAGGAGCTTAGTTGGCCATGGATCTTTCTAGACATCTCCAACAAGAAACCAATGCCTGAAGCAGTGGTTCACACACCTGTAATCCTGGCACTTGGGAGGCTGAGGCAAGAGGATTAAAGTGAGTTTGATATACCTTGTCACAAAAAAAGGGGGACGGGATGGGGAGGAGAAATGATGATTCTAGGATTTGTTATGAAAAATACCATGTGAGCCTGGAACTTCTCTTGCCAGACAGCAAAAAAGCAACTGAACACTAATGAAGTCATGTCAAAAGAATTCAGGAGCTGGCCTGAAGGCCAAATTTAGGACAATTTGAGTACCAAAAAGGATGATGATGATAACGGATTTAAGTGCAGTGAATTTAACAAGTAAAGTGAATCCATACAGTTGCTGCAAAAAGAAAAAGGGGTCAAGGCAGGGACAGGTAATGAGACCAAGAAAAAAGTTATTCTATAAAATAGAATGTTGTTGTTGTTAGGTGCCATCAAGTCGTGTCCAACTTATAGTGATCCTCACAGGGTTTTCAATGGCTGATTGTTTCGGGATTGCCTCAGGAGTGGATTGCCAAGTCCTTCTCCCATTTTTGCAGTGCTGGGAATTGAACCTGGGACCTCAGAGACTGCAGAGTGGTGTTCTACCAACTGAGCTAAATCCCAGTCGCATATAAAATAGAATACCAGTTAAGAAATATAGAAAGAATGGCAGAATTAGAAAATTACCATTTTATGACCCTCAATGTTGCAACTCAGACAAAGATAATCAATGGATAGGATGTGGGAAGAGCACACAATTCCTACTGTCTGGAGAATCACTTCACTGATTTACTTATTAATCATGAGAGAAATTTTTACCCTCACAATGGAGAGATCAAGTTGTCACAATCCTAATCAATAACTAAATTTGGTATTCATGGACAATAAGACCCTGATACCATATGCTTTCTGATGTGATGCAATCAAAAGTACACACTGCCAATAAATAAATAACCTGAATATAATTGTTGATGAACTAATCAAACATATTTAAACAGCTGGAATGGCTCTATTTAATAAGTAGCTCAATGAGGTATAATTTAATGTAATAAATAAACCTTCATAGGATCTGATTTTCAAATCCAACAACCATAGAAGATTTTTTTGTTTTGTGTGCTCCCTTTGGCAGCACATATGCTAAGACTGGAATGATACACGGAAGATTAGCATGGCCCCTGTGCAAGGATGAGACACAAATTAGTGAAGCGTTCCATACTTTAAAAAATAAATAAAAAAGAATTTTAGGGGAGCAATTGGAAAAATTTTAATACCAAGTGCTTATTAAGTCAGACTGACTTCTTGCTATTTTTCTTAGGTAGGGTAATAGTATTATGGTTATGTAGGAGAAAGCTATTAGTAGAAGATGGATGTATATGCCAAAGAATTTAGGGGCCAAGTATAAAGATGTCTGTAACTTACTTTTTCTTTCTTTCTTTTTTCTTTTGATAGGGTCTTGCAGTGTTGCCAAGGTTGTCTCAACCTTATGAGTAGCTGGGACTACAGGGATGCACTACCATGCCTGGCTTGTAATTTACCTCAAAATAATTTGGCTTAAAAAAGAAAGAGAAGTGTGCTGCTGTGTAAAAGCGAAAGTGGTCAAGTATGAAATGGTGCACCTAGGTGAAGGGCTATACTTTAAACTTTACCGTAGGCTTGGATTTTTTTTTTTAAATTATATTTTGAAAGATGGGGGAAGAAAATAATATTTTTCTCAGAGAATCATAGATATGCAGTTCCAACCAGAGTGCCAGTCCCCAATGAATAACCAGACTCCATAAATTACAGACCAGTTATTACTACTCCTGAGAAGCATTAGAAGCTTATAATTTTCCTCCTCAAATGTTGCTTTATTTTGGAAGGAGAGGACTCCAATCAGGGCTAAGTTAAAATGGCTCAGAGTTGGAGGGATCTTAGAAATTAAAGTCGGTGGCCTTTCCAGATGGACTAACACCTGCATAAAGCACATCACTCAGCTTGCCTATCCTCTGTACTAAGATCCAGGCTGGGAGACAGTGGCTATCTGATTGCCTTATTTCTGCTGCCTCCTCCTGAACCCAGAGTCTCTGCTACTAGAACAGGAAGGAAACTCCTGTCGGTTGAGTATGCCCACAATGAAGGCCACTTCTGGGCCTCAGAAATGTTGAGGATGGGCAGAAAGAATCAGAGGGGCTTTGTTGCATAGGTGACAGTGTACAGTCCTTGGCCTGAGCCTGTATCTGAATCAGCTTCTGTTGCTTGCTAGCTGTGGGGACTGAGGCCAATTCCCAGGGAAAATGTTGATGCTAACAACCATCATCATCATCATCATCATCATCATCATCATCATCATCAGGGCTAATATCTACTGAGCATTTATCACTGTACTAAGTACTTCAAGCATGTTAATCTTGCTTAATCTCATAGATGAAGTAGATATTATTATATCCCTACTTTATAGACCAACTTTGCCAGGCCCTCTCCCACCTCTGCAATTTGGCATCTGCCTTCATGATAAACAGAGAAAAGTTTGAGGTTGCCCAAGAATTTTGCTTTACTTTGTTCTATAATCAACACCCATGGAAGCAACAGTCAAGAAATCAAAAGATGCATTGCACTGGGAAAAGCTGTTGTAAAAAACTTCTTTAAAGTGTTGAAAAGTAAAGATGTCACACTGAAGACAAAGGTGTACCTGACTCATGCCATGGTATTTTCAGTTGCATCATATTATTGTGAAAGCTGGACACTGAATAAGGTGACAGGAGAATTGATACTTTTGAATTATAGTGCTGGAGACAAATATTGAATACTATGGACTACCAAAAGAACCAACAGATCCTAGATGAAGTGCAACCAGAATGCTCCTTGGAAGCAAGGATGGCTAGACTGTGTCTTCTGTATTTTGGACATGTCAGGAGGGACCAATCCCTGGGGAAGGACATCATGTTTGGGAGAGTAGCAGGTCAACAAAAAAGAGGAAGACCCTCCACCAGATGGATTGACATAGTGTCTGCAACAATGGGCTTAAACATAAAATGATCATGTGCTTGGCACAGGATTGGGGAGTGTTTCATTCTGGTGTACATAGGGTCGCTATGGATGGCACCTACAAACAACCTTCCCTCCGCCAAGACTGCAAAGGAAAATCTTACTCATCTGCCAGGTCTTCCTCCTCTTTGTCTTCAGAGCATTTTATTCTCATTTCTTAGCACAGCCAACTTTAGGAGTTGAGTGCCTGGCCTCCCTTTTGGGGTTAGGAATGCCCCTCTCTATCCCTAGAAACATGCTGAATAGGGGAAGAAACTTCTCCTCCTCTTTAATCAGATCTGTTTTTATTCACCAGACTGACTGTCACTTACCAATGGGAAGGTTTATCATCCTCTCTTGATCTCTTAAAACTTTCTATTTTGACATTGTCTCTTGAAATTTCAATTTGGAACCTGAGGCATGGGGCAAGGCCTGGAAGTAAATGCAAAGAGAATTCTCACTGTGAGGGGGGAACAGACAGAGCATGGATCAGTAAATTTCAAGGATGACCATACTCAGAGTGAGGGACGTGTCTTTCAATAAACCAGAGACTTCCTCACCTTATTCAGTTAAGCCATCAGGATAAGGACCGTGGCTTACAGCCGTATGGACTATGGAGGGACACTGCCTTTCACTATCCTATGCCCAGCAGCTGTATTTTTAGTCCCATCTTGTCCAGTTTGTATCTCTAAGAAGCCCACAGGCAACTCTGTTACTCCACAACCCACCTGGTAGGAGAAAAAAGGTGCTTCCTAGACTCAGTTGACACAAAGGACTCTGGAGTGAGTGGCCTTTAATGGCAGAGGGGAATGGGGAGGGGGGCTGAAAGAAGAAAGTCACCTGAGCAGGTGAGACTCCCCTACTTGCAGGGCAAAGTATTCTTTCACCAGGTGCAGCCTCCCAACCACCACCATCCCCATCCTCTTCTACGATTTTCCTTCGCCCTGTTAATTCAGTCTCATGGTTTATCTTGTTGTGATCCTCAGGCATGAACACCCCATTTCAACCCTTCTCTTCCTATGGTCTTCCTGCTCCTCCCCATAACATTTATAAACAAAGGCCTTTCAAACTTTCACCCTCAATGCCATAGCAGGGTTGTCTTCCAGGCTGGCGTTCAGAAGAGCTGAGGAAACTGGTCTTGTTGCCCAACCTAGGAAGAGCAAGCTTTCCAAACTTGGGTTTCCTCCCTGCAATCCACTCCAGACCAAACCTCTGCTTCCCTGGAGAGCAAGGGGAAAAAAAAGCAGGGTATTTGAAGCAAGGAGTCCTGAGCGGATTGGGCAAGTCACTTGACTTCTAGCCTGTGTTCCTCACCTGTAAACAGATGTGGTGACGTCTTTACAGGGTGTGAGCGTTGAATGAGATCATGCATGTGACGCACGGAGCTCAAGGGATGGGCTCTTTATTTCTAGTCACAGGGAAAGGAGGGTGGCGTGCGCACCACCCAGACAGCAACCCAGACAGCCACCGCGCTGCGCACCCCGGCTCTCCAGAGCTGCAGGGGTCCCTTTCACGTTTGTGTCTCCGCCCTCCTCGCCGAGCCCCTCCATCCAATCCAACCCAGGCCCGCCTCCTCGGCTTTCCCAGCACCCACTCCTCAGCCCTGGAACCCCGCCCCCGACCTGACACACGTCCCCCGTCTCACCTAGAGGCCCCGCCCCTGCCCCACCCACCAAAGGCTCCTCCCACAGTGCGGACCCTCCTGATCCGGGCTTTTCCCACCATCACCACCCACCTGGCTCCTCCCACCAGCCCCGCCCTCTCGTGCGGCTCTGCCCTGTCCCCCCCCCCCTTCTCCGACACGCGCCCCCTGCCCCAAAGCCGCAGGCGTGGCCACCCCATTTCACAGATGAGAGCGGCGAGGGTGGGGCAGGTGACCTTTCCTGGAAGTTCCGGCGCCCCGAGGGGTTCGCGTTCCCACCTCGGCAGGTCCCGGGCCCCCGATCCCCCACGCCTCGGGCCGCGCCGCACCCACCTCCTGCCCTCGCTCTGCAGCCTCCCCTCCGCGGGCGGCCGGCGCAGCTTCGCGAGGGGGCGGAGGGCCCGAGCCCAGCCCAGCCCAGGGGCGTGGCGGCCCGGGGCCGCGCGCGGCGCCCCGGGACTGGTCGTCCTCTCCCGGCTCTTCGCGGCCCTGCGCGCCGAGCGCGGACTCCACCTCCCAGGAGGCGTCGCGGAGGCCGCTCGGCTCCCGCCCGCCCCGCCCCACCGGCGCGCAGGCCGGCTGGCCTTAAAGGGGACGCGGCCGGAGTGGCGGTGCGCGGGGTGGCCCCCGCTCCGGCTCCGCCCCATTTCCCGCACCTCGCCCCTCCCCCCGCTTGGTCCCACAGCCTCGCAGCCGCGCCACATAGTCGGACTGCCTGGGTCCATACAGGCTTGTGCAGAACAGGGTGGGAGGATTGGACTTTGCAGTGGAGGGAGCATCTCTGCTGTCTGGGACTGGCGGAGGACGACCCCCTCCCTTGGGGGAGCAGAGGACCCGCCCTGACCTAGCCCGGCCCAGCCTAGTCCAGCTTGGCCTGAGCGCCCCGCCCAGGAGCCGGCTCTGAGGTAGGGCCTGCTGAAGTCTGGGAGGTAAGGGGTTGGGGAAGGGGGTGTCTGGGCATGTTGGGGGGTGGCATCCACTACCTGGCCTTTAGAGAACCCCATACTTGTCCATAGGGCTCTGAGAGCTTCAGGCAGGGAGGCGGGAGGTCTGGCTGAATCCCGGGCCTTGCTGTGTGACCTTGGGCGAGTAGCTACCCCTCTCTGGGCCTCTCCTTCCATCAGTTGTATATTGAAGTGGTCCAGCCCCCACCCCCTCAGAGCTGAGAGCCCCTGCGCCTGGCACCATTAAACTTGCCAGGCTTTCATGGGGGGCCTGGGATGGGCAAGGGTGCGCTGGTATTACTGGAGGGAGGCGGGTGCTGAACTGGAGCACATCCTGGGCCTGGGACACTTCACCTGTCAGGGCCCTTGTGGCCTGGAGACTTGTCGAGTCAGCTTGGTGCCCTCTCTCCCAGAAAGTCTGGAATGGGAGTGGGGGTGCAGGCAGCAGAGGTTTGTGAAGGTTGGCCCCGCAGGGATGAGTGAGTGGTGTGTGTAAGGAGGGAACAGCTGTCGGTCCCTCCTTCCCATCCCTCTCCTCACTCCCCTTCCATAACAGGACACTTGCTCTTCACGAGGAAGACCCTTCTCCATTTCTTCCCAGGAGGCAATTGGGTGACCTGCACCAGGGCCTCCCAGAGTAGGGTGAAGGGCGCCTTCTCAGGGCTGCCTTGGCTAGAAGTTCAGTGGGAAAATAGAGAGAGATGCTCCTGCCCAGAGACCTGAGCGCCTGAGCTTCCTAGTGGGAGGGAGGAGGGGCTGGAGGGTAGAGAGGAGGAAAGGAGCCCTCCACTCCTGGGTGCCAGCAGGGGGACACCCAGCCTGATGGAGACCGTGGTCAGCCCGGTCCCCACCTAGATTCTGGGAGCTTCTGACCTGAGGGCAACCAGAAGTGGGATTTTTGTTTTGCCTTTTCTTCCTCTTTGCTTGTTTGAGTCATTTCTAGAATGCTGAGGCCTCAGGCCAGCCCAGTGACCTCCGTGGGGCTCCTCAGCTGATGTTGTGGCTTCTCAGGGTTATGGACATGCAAGACTAGGCTTGGGCAGATGAGGGGGCAGTGACTGGCCCCAAGGTCAGGCCTGCCCCAGGAAGGTACGTGTTTGATGTTACCTCATCTTGCTGTTGCCTGTCCTCATCCGTCACTAGGTGTACCTTTGTGGATGCTCTGTGCTTGGGCGCTCTGCTGTCCTGGGCACTGGGCACAGTGATGGGGATTGGAGCTTCTTCCTGCCAAGGGAGACCCTAGCCTGGCAGGAGAGCCAGGCATGGAATCCAGTTATACTGCAGAAGGGTGGAAGAGGCCAAGAGCACCCTGAGGCCAGAGCCCAGAGTCGGGGACGAGGAAAGGCCTCCCAAAAGAGGCCAGGGGAGAAGAGGAGACTCTGGGAGCTCCTGGAGATGCCTGAGCACGCAGCGGCCAGAGAGAAGAGGGAGAAGCCCTTTTGCCCAGAGAAGGCCTCAGGAAAACGCCCTCTGCCCCAGTTCCCATCCCTGCCCCACATCAGTTTGGTGCCGTAGACAGGGCCTCAATGTCAGGCTCAGGGCTTCGGACGTCATGATGAGGGGGCAGGGCATCCTTGAGATTCTGAGCAGGGAAGGGCAGGATGGAGCTTATGGGGAATGAGGTTAATCTGATGGCATTGCTGGGTGGGTTGGAGAGACTGTGGAGCGGGGATGAAGGCTGAACTGGGGCCCGAGGCTGAAGGGGAGCAGTGCACTGGAGTTGGGGACACACACGCATGCTCACACTGGGGACAAACACCCATGCTCACACTGGGGACACACTCGCATGCTCACACTGGGGACACACACTCATGCTCACACTGGGGCTCACACTGGGGCTCACCCCTGAGGAGGTAGGGGCTGGACCACAAAGGAGATGAGCCAGGCTCCGCCAGGGAGGAGCAGGGACCTTACAACACAGCACACATACCACAGTCAGCCAAGAGGGACAGCTGAAGGACCTGGGCCTTCTGGGGGAGGGGTCGCGATTCTCCCGTGTGCCTTTGAGCACGTGGGACTCCCAGGCTGTTGTGCCAGCAGAGCAAGGGTATAAGCCCAGGGCTTGGGGAAGGGCAGCAGTGGTGGCTGGGAAAAGCCAAGGGTGGGCAGGCATTCATCTTCCTTTAGGAGTTCGGGGGCTCAGAGAGGTGAAGGAGCCCCTTCCTCCATGGCCAAGGCCACCATGGGGGGTGGCTGGGCTGGATTCAAAACCTGGACTCTGCTCTCCTCCAGGACAGGTGCTTCTTTTAGAGGGTGGATCAAGGAAGGAAGCAAGGAGATGGTCTAGGAGACTACTGCACCAGTCCAGGCAGAGAGGAGAGGAGCTGGTCTTGGGTGGGGCTGGTGCTCAGCAGAGAGAATGGAAACCCTAAGCTGGCAGTGAGGACTAATGGAGGAAATCAGCTAGATCAGCAGTGCGTGTCTCCTTGTCTCCTTCCCCTCACAGTGTCTGTTTCTCCTCGCAGTGCCAAATGGCCCCATAATAGACTCATGGCTGCCCCGGCCCTTGTCTTTTTCATACCTTGTCTTAATGCTGTGAGTAGCAGGCTCAGAGCCTCCCCCATTTTCTGGGGGAGAAGGCAGAGGAGCCAAGCAGCTCACCTCGGGTCCCTTAGTGACTCCAGAGCAGAGGACCTGGGCCTCCTGCTCTTAATGCAGGCTCTTTTCAGTGAGGGGGGCTGTTGGGCATTGCTGCACTTGGCATGGGGCAGCTCTCTGTTGGGTCAGAGCCAGTATGGATGGGCCATCTCCTCATCTGGGGCCTAGAGGGTAATCCATCCTCCCATGAGGACGCGGGCAGCCCGTGGGAGAGGGTGCGGGTGCTAATCCTGCCCTGCCTGGGCCACGCTCCTCATTCCCTCTCAGCCTCAGCTTCTCCTGCCCGCGCCCTTCCCCGACTATAATGGGGTCAGGTGAGGTCGAAGCCTTTTGCATGAGTGGGCTTGCTGGTGACCATGGTGACAGCTGACCTGACTGCTTGCGTAGGAGTGGGGGCAGGCCATACGCCGAGCAGGGCTGGCCTTGGAGACTGGAGTCCTCAGAGTGGCACTGCTGGCTGGGCTGCCAGCTGCCGGGCTGGGCTGCCAGCTGCCGGGCTGGGCTGCCAGCTGCTGGGCTTGGCCCACCATATGTGGTAAGTATTAGGTAGAAGGACAGGAAATTGCCAGTGTTTGATCACTCAGTTTCATGGGGTTTAATATAATGTCATTCATCCCCATTTTTCAAATGAGAAAAGAGGCCCATGGATATGCCTTACTCAAGGTCACACAGTGAGTTTGGCCTAGAATGCAGGGCTTCATTTCTAATCTGTTCTTTCTCTACTAGAGCCTTCTTTGGCCCCAGAACTCCATTTCTGCCTGCCACACATGATACCGATATCTCGTGGATTATGTTTTCCATTTAGCTGCCTGAGTACCAGGGTTTCTTGATACCCTGGGTTGAAAGCCAGTCACAGCCGCTAGCCTACAGGGCAAGGGAGGCTTTCCCTAGGTTCTGGGAGGGTGGACTGGGTGGCATGAGGGAGACTGGCCACAGCCACTGCCTTGCCACAGACACTGCCTAGGGAAGAGAGGACCGAGGCTGAAGGGAGAACAGTTTTCTGTTCTTTTCTTTTTGTGGTACTGGGGATGGAATCCATGGCTAGACAAGCGCTCTATCACTGAGGCACACCTTCAACCTGGAGACCAGTTTTTAAAGACACTTTAAAGGCCTCTTAAGATAATGCCTTGAGCAGGGCACCATAGTTGTTAGGTGCTGTTAAGTTGGTGTCCGACTCATAGTGACCCTACGTACAATAGGCGAATCACTATTGTCAGTGCTTCTCTGCTATTCATAGGGTTTTCAATGGCGGATTGATTTTTGGGAGGCAGAGGCTGGAGGATCGAGAGTTTGAGGCCAGAAGGAGCCTGTGCAACTCAGCAAGACTCTGTATCAAGATGGAAAATAATAAAGGGGCTGGGGTGCAGCCCAGTGGTAGAGTGCTTGCATAGCAGATGCAATGCCTAGTATGGGGGGAGGGGAACATCCTACCTTGTGTCTTTTCAAACTTGTCTGCCTCCACCACCAGATTGGCAGCTCCCTAGGAGCTGGGACTGTGCTTCTAAAACATTGGGAATTGATGTTTTTCTGAGAATTTGTTTGTGCCCAGCACCATGCTACAGATTTTGTATTTCTCTTCACAGCTGTGCAAGATGGAAATAGAGGCCCAGGGAGCATAAGTAGCCATTCTGATAACCAGAATTCATCCCAGGTGAGCCTCATTCAATGAGTGAAACAGCTGAGTCTGCACACCCTTCCACCCCACTTCCCAGTTCAGGTAGCCTGGCCTGGACCCCGTGCATCTGAACTCTTTTTGAGACAGGGTCTTGCTTTGTAACATCTTGAACTCGAGATGCTCCTGCCTCAGTCTCCAGAATGCTGGGATTATAGGCATGTGCCATTATGCCCGGCTAGCTGACCTATTTTCCCTCTAAGATGAGATCTTTGTTAAAAGAAAGAAATTAAGCAACCAAAAGAAGCATTTCTTATAATAACAAAATATAAAAGCAGAAACCAAGTGACAGTGGAAAAGACAGCTAAGCAATAGATTTAAGTAGAGAGGCGGGGAGGGAAGGTCAGTGGTAGAGCACTTATCTTGCATGCAGGAGGCCCTGGCTTCCATCCCCAGCACTGCCGAAGAAATAAAACCCTACAATGAGCTGCTACGGGGACCTGAACTTTTGACAAGTGTCCCGGTGACTATGAAGCAGCCAGGCCAGCATTTTGGAGCCACTAATTTGTGTTGGGATTTAGCTCAGTTGGTAGAGCACTGTGCTGCAGTCTCTGAGGTCCTGAGTTCAATTCCCAGCACCGCAGAACGGGAGAAGGACCTGGCAATCCATTCCCAAGGCAATCCCGAAATGGGCAGCCATTGAAAACCCTATGAGGGTCGCTATGAGTCGGAGACCGACTCGACGGCACCTAACAACAACAACAATTTGTGCTATGCTACACCCTATAACCATAGTAGACCCTCTTTTCTTTCCTTCTTGCTCTCTTTTATTCTCTTTTTTCTCTTTTCTTTTCTCTTCCTTCTTGTAGTACTTGGAGGTTGAACCCAGGGCCTCACACATACTTTTCACATGCTGTACCAGTGGACTGCACTTCTAGCCCATTTAAATATATATATATATATATATATACACACACATATATATATATATACACACACATATATATATATATACACACACATATATATATATACACACACACATATATATATATATATATATATATATATATATATATATATATTTTATCTTGGGACAGGGTTTCGCTAAGTTATAGAGGCTGCCTGTGGCCTCCAACCTGTGGTCCTCTGCCTCCACCTCCCAGGTCACTGGGATTACAAGCGTGAGCCACTGCTCCCAGCCACAGTGAACTCTTAAGAGGCACTTCTGGGCATGGGAGATGTCAGGCACTGAGAAGTGAGCCTGATCCCTGCCCCAAGGAGCTCACAGCCTGGTGAGACAGACTCCTAAAGAGGCCTCCTTGAATCGTAGCATGCGGTTACAGGAGCTCCAGTCACAGTTGAGAACTAGAACAGAAAAGGAGCATTTCTATGTAGTTGGAGTTCCCAGATAGCCCAGGTTCTTAGTAAAGTTTTCTGGTCCTTTATCCAGGAAATTTCTGGGTTGTCTTCACACCAGTTGTGGGTATGAAGCTCCAGTGTTTTTTACTGAGTCAGTAAGTTTAAACACCTTGTATATACTAAGGCTTAGCTCGGGTCCTGCCTAGAGTGTGATACAGAAGCAAAGAAATGGCCCTGGCTTCTAGGAGCTGAGGGTTGGGTATGAAGAGAGCAAGCGGCCGGGTGTGGTGGCGCATGCCTGTAATCCCAGCGGCTCGGGAGGCGGAGGCGGGAGGATCGCAAGTTCGAGACCAGAGGCAGTCTGCCTAACTTAGCGAGACCCTGTCTCAAAAAGTAAAAAAAAATGGGCTGAGGTGCAGCTCAGTGGTCCAGCACTTGCAGAGCATGCAGGCGTGAGGCCCTGGGTTCAACCCCCAGTACCGCAAAAAAAAAAAAAAAAGAAGAGAGAGCAAGCTGTGCCCATGAAAGCGAGCATGAGATCAGGAGTCAAGACAGGTCAGTGTGGGCACACATTTCCAGGAATCAGCCCAGCTGGAAGGCCCTTAGGGCGCAGAAGTAAGGTTGAGTAGCTCTGTACTCTGCATTTGCCCATCCAACAAATGCCTACTATGCGGTAGGGACTGTGCTAGGTGCTGGAGCTATTTTGGGAAATAAAACTTGATCTCAGGGACCATGCATAGCATTGTGGGGGAGGCTGACCCCAAGCAAGTAATCACAAGTGCTATAAAAAGAGAGGGACTGGATGTTTGAATTTCTAACTAGGAGGTCCGCCCAGGCTTCTTTGAAGCAGTGAGTTTTAGCTGGGGATTGAAGTGCTAACTGCTTGTATGGGGCTGGGGTGGGCTGAGGCTGGAGAAGCAGGCAGGGCCTGGCTGTGCAGGGGTGTGGAGCCAGGCCAGCAGAGCCAGAGAGGAGCTGCTGGGCCTCAGTGGAGGGCACTGGGATCTCTCCTTCCCGGGGCTAACTGGTGGCTGCTGTAATGGAGGACCAGGCTACAGGTGGTTACAGGAAGGGACGGTGGTGGGTGGGCTCACCTAGGACAGGTGTTTTAGATGGGAAGAGAGGCGTTTTCCCCATGTGAGAGGTTGGTGGTGGCTCAGAGGATATGTCAGGCCAAAGGCACAGCACCTGCAAAGATGGAGTCTTGAAAGGTATAGGTGGTTTGGGAAAGGGCACAGTGTGTGGAGGCAGAATAGGGGTGAGGGATCCTGGGAAGCTGCTTGGGGCTTGGGCCCCATCCATCTCCCCCATAGGATGGGGTTTGGCTAAGACTTGGTTACAGCAGCTTCTAGATCCTGCACTTAACCTGCCCTGGAGTGGCCGAGGTCACCTAGGCAGCCTGGGGAAAGAGGGGAAAACCTCGTGTTTCCTTTGTAGATTGAAGACACTCTGCAGCAAAGGCTCCCTAGGGTTTATTATGTACACATATTGTGCTTTTTGTCACTATTCTTTACTGTGAGGTAGGTATCCTTACCCCATTTCACAGATGAGGAGAGAGAGGCCCAGAAACGTTGAGCTACTGGCACCAAATCTCAGCACTCACGGGACTACACAGGGATCCGGACCTTAGCTCTTGAGCTCCACGGCTGTCGGGCAGGGTTTGACCCCACTTCTTGTCCCCTGCAGCGTGGCCGTCATGGACAAGATCTTGGAGGCCGTGGTGACTTCGTCGTACCCGGCGAGTGTGAAGCAAGGGCTGGTGCGTCGCGTGCTGGAGGCAGCCCGACAGCCGCTGGAGCGCGAGCAGTGCCTGGCGCTGCTGGCCCTGGGCGCGCGCCTCTACGTGGGAGGCGCCGACGAGCTGCCGCGCCGCGTGGGCTGCCAGCTGCTGCACGTGGCCGGCCGCCACCACCCAGACGTCTTCGCCGAGTTCTTCAGCGCCCGCCGCGTGCTGCGCCTGCTGCAGGGGGGCGCCGGCCCTCCCGGGGCCCGCGCGCTGGCCTGCGTGCAGCTGGGCTTGCAGCTGTTGCCCGAGGGGCCCGCGGCCGACGAGGTGTTCGCGCTGCTGCGGCGCGAGGTGCTGCGCACCGTGTGCGAGCGCCCGGGGCCCGCCACCTGCGCGCAAGTGGCCCGGCTGCTGGCGCGGCACCCGCGCTGCGTGCCCGACGGCCCGCACCGCCTGCTTTTCTGCCAGCAGCTGGTGCGCTGCCTTGGCCGCTTCCGCTGCCCTGCCGAGGGCGAGGAGGGCGCCGTGGAGTTCCTGGAGCAGGCCCAGCAGGTGAGCGGGCTCCTGGCGCAGCTGTGGCGCGCACAGCCCGCCGCCATTCTGCCCTGTCTCAAGGAGCTGTTCGCGGTCATCTCCTGCACAGGTGCGTATGAGGCGGGGCTGGGGCACGGCTCGCCAAGCCTCACAAGGGCCCCCCCGCTCCCCGGACATGTGCGTTCCCTGCATGTGAGCCGCCACAGTGGTGTGGCCTGAGTGCGTGTACGAGGGGTGAGGGCACAGGTGGGGACTGCGGTGCTCCTCCATTTGGTTAGCAAACCTATCCTGAGCACCAGCCACGGGCCCTGTCCCATGGTGGGTGCTGGAAACGCAGGGAGCACACTGCCTGGTGTGGGGAAAAGATGACAAGTCTGGCAAGAGGCCAGCAAACTAGCAGGATGGTGGGTCATCGTGGCCGTTGGGTCAGGTGGGCTTGGTAGAGGTGGGTTTCTTGACCAGGTCTTGAGAGCTCAGTAGGTCTTGGCAGCAGTGATCTTAGAAGCTTGTGGGTTCCACACCCCTGCACAGTCAGGCGGCCCTGCCTGTTTCTCCAGCCTCAGCCCACCCCAGCCCCAGAGGAGTGGTTAGCGCATCAAACCTCAGCTGAAACTCACTGTGTCAAGGAAGGTCTGAATTGTAGAATCTTGACCCTGGGCTGACAGCAGTGGAACTTGGAATCTACTGTGAATGACTGATCGTAGGGCTGGACAGGGAAGGCAGGGATTACACCTGGCAGGAAGAAGAGCCAAGGCCAGGTGTACAAGCACCTGGGTCCTCAAATAATTGGGCAGTGAAGTTGGGTAACTAAATGAGCCTCCTCACCGCTAGGCCTCTCTGTGGTTCCGCCTGGGATGGCCCTTCCTCCCAAGTCCACACTCCGCTCCTCCCTTCTCTGGCTAGCTCCAGGGTTATCCCTTGCGGAGGGCTTGCCCTACACCCATGGCAGGGGTTAGTGCTTCCTCTTGGGGCCCAGGCCTGTACTGGGCCCAGTGCAGTGCCAGGGGAGCTTGTTGGGTGAACGAGTTAATGTGGAATCAGAGGCTGTGATGCCGAGGGGGAGAGGAGGTGGCCTCTGTGTGCTCTTCGCAGAGGACCAGTCTAGGTCCTTGGTGGCAGGAGGACATGGACAGCTAAGTCTAGCCCTCTGTTCCAGAGGAGGAGCCACCATCCAGTGCCCTGGCCAGCGTGGTACAGCATCTCCCACTGGAGCTCATGGATGGTGTCGTCCGGAACCTCAGCAATGACGACAGTGTGACGGACTCCCAGATGCTGACTGCCATCAGCAGGTGGGTGTTGAGGGTCAGGGGGCAGGCAGTCCTGGAACCCTCCCCCCTCCTCTCCCAGCAGCCCCTTCCACTGAGCAGGGATTTAGGGGCAGAGGCCAAGGCCTTCACACTTTTTTATTCATCCATCGGTTCTTGAGTCCTGCACTGTGTGTGGTCCTGGGCTGGATGTAGGGACACAGAGCCCTGCCCTAGAGTTGCTGTCAGGCAGACACTGGCCATGTGACCTCGGAAATGCCAATGAACTCTCAGCCTCAGTTTCCCTTGTGAGTATAGGTGGGTGGCGGTGTGAGAAAGTGAAAATGATGGGCAATGGTTTGTTTTTTTGAAATAGGGTCTTGAACTCATGATCCTCTTGCCCCAGCCTCCTCAGTGCCGAGACTGTGGCTGTGCACCACGCACCTGATTAATGATGTGCTTTAAAGTTTGGAAAATACCATAAGCAGAGTCTGGGTGCAGAGTTTGAGCTCACAGAGCACTTGTACTGGCCCCCCCCACACCCTGCCCAGCCACTTGAAAGTAGTCATACCTGGGATCTAGCCTCACCAGTGTGTCTTGTGACCCCAGCATATGCTGCCTGCCTTCCTCCCTGCAGGCCTTTGCCTGTAAAGACCCCATCCACCTGTCGTGCCTCTCTCTGCCATTCTTCCTTTACCCACGTGCTCATCCACCATCCCCGTGAAGCCTTCCTGGGTTCCTTGTCTTTAGTGGGTGCAGGTGTGGGCACCAGAGGGAAGGCACCCAAAGTCAGATCCTGACTGTACCACTTCTCACCTGTGTGACTTGGCACATGTTATTCAACCTTTTTGTTTCAGTTTCCTCAAATATAAAGTGGTGTATCATTGAGCCTATCAGATTAGGGTTGTTGTGAGGATTAAATTAGATAAAATGAGATGAGCCATGTGAAGTGCCTAGAGTAGTGTCGGGGGAGCGACTGCTATCATCATTTTCATTACTTTGTGCTGTTGTTTTCCATTTTTATTGTTGTTGTTTGAGGCAGGGTCTTGCTGTGTAGCCCAGGCTGGCCTGGAACTCACTATGTAGTCCAGGCTGGCCTTGAATTCACATCAGTCCTCCTGCCTCAGCCCCCTTAGTTCTAGGATTGCAGGCATGTGCCACTCTGCCAAGCTTGTTCTACCTCTTATTTTTATTTATTTTTTTGCAGTACTGAGGGGTTGAACTCAGGGTGTTCCACCTCTGAGCTGCACCTCCAGCTCCCTTTTTATGTTTTATTTTGAGACAGGGTCTTGCTAAATTGCACAGGCTGCCTCTGGCCTTGAACTCATGATCTTCCTGCCTCAGCCTCCTCAATATTGGGATTCCAGGCATGTGCCACCACATTCAGCATTGTCCTTCCCCTTAACAGCACTGTCTGTGGAGTATACAAGTAATGACAATGGTAGTGTTTTCTGAGCGCCTGCCACATCAGCTCCATGCCTGATGCAGGGCAGATGCAGTGTTGTGGGGCTCAGATGAGATAAGCCATGGAAGCAGACAGAGCAGGGCCTGGGGCAGGTGAATAGTACATAGGGTTAGCTGTTATCTCTTCTAATCAATAGGACAACCCTGGGAGGGAGGCATTGTCCCTGGCTCGCAGAGGGAGAAGTTGAGGTTCAGAGAGGGGAAGTGGCTTGCTTCGTGTCACACAGCGCCTCTGGCAAGGGCCTACTGGAGGCAGAGCTGTGCTCTTCCAGGCAGAGGCAGCTGCAAGTCCCACTCTGCCACTGTAGCTCGCTGCGGCGGGGTGAAGTTGGGCTGCTGACGGGGCCTGTCTCTGCCAGGGGTCTGTGCCAGGCTCATTTGCCTTTTCCAGAAGTGTCTTGTTCATTCACAGACCTGGGCTGTCCCGGCCGGGCGTGAGCACGTGTGCGAAGGCAGGATTTCATGGCTGGTCCCTGGGCCTCCTTCACTGCTGAGTCACTGTCATTGCCTCACCAGGATGATTGATTGGGTGTCCTGGCCCCTGGGGAAGAACATTGACAAGTGGATCATTGCGCTGCTGAAGGGCCTGGCCGCTGTCAAGAAATTCAGCATCTTGATCGAGGTTTCACTCGCCAAAATAGAGAAGGTGAGCGGCCCCTGTCCCAACCCTTCCAGCTGGTCTCTTGCCCGGGCAGCACGGGGCTGAGAGGCAGAGTCCCTGGGTAGGAGCCTGAGCTCACTGCATGGTGTTGGCTAATTCACAGCGCTTTTGGGGCCTTCAGGTTGCCCCTTCATTCCTCTACCTGCTCAGTCCAGTCAGTATATCTGCCCATCTGTCCATCAGACATCCCACTGTCTGGCTGCCCACTGAACCATCTGTTGGGCTGCCCGGCTCTGAGTCCCTCTGGATTCCTGCTCCCATGTGGGCCTGCTGCCTTGACTCTGCCGTGTCTCGGACTGACTCCTTCTTGGGGTCTGCCTCGGGCAGCCCGGGTCTTGGGGACTCCTGAGCAGGGCCTCTCTTCCAGGTTTTCTCCAAGCTGCTGTACCCCATCGTCCGGGGAGCTGCTTTGTCTGTCCTCAAGTACATGCTCCTGACTTTCCAGCACTCCCACGAGGCCTTCCACCTGGTAAGGGCCACCTGCTGCCCCCAGGACCAGCCTGCCTGTGTCCTCACTAGCCTGAGAGGCCCTGTGTACTTCTCTGCTGGGGAGCAGGGGTTGGGGTGGGAAGCCCTGGTTGTTAGTACAGGAAGAGGCCTGACGTCCCATCGTACAGATAGGAAGTTGAGGCCAGAGAATGTATGTGGCCTCCCCATAGGCAACAGTAGACAGAGCCTGGTCTGATAACAGCTGACATTCCTCAGGGCCAGCTGTGTGTCAGGCAGAGCGCGAAGGACAGCGTAGCGATTCCCTCATCTAACTGCTCCCATCCTCCTCCTTCAGATGAAGAAGCTACAGGTTGGGGTGTTAGGTTGCATGTCCCAGACACACAGCTGGTGAGTGGAACAGAGAAGACTCCAGCCAGTTGCTGTTGACTCCCAAGCCAATGCCCCTCCTACTCCCTGTTGCCCAGTGGCCTGGCTGCTAGCTTGGGCCCTTTCTGCTGTCCTCAGGGGCCTCTGGGTGGGGACTGTGCTCCTGGCTCTGCCTGCCTGCCTTCCCCTGGGACCTACACATGGGACCCTAGCTTCTGATGGCCCTGCTTCATGCTTCCCAGTGTATTGTGGTAGCAAAAGTGTAGGACCAGAGATTGGAGTCCTCAGGGTGGACTGAGTCTGCCATTTGCCAGATGTGGCGGCTTTGGGCTGGGCATGTAAACTCTCAGTGCCTGGAGCGGGGTAAACCTCTAGGATGGCAGGAGGCGATTAGGTGAGGTGATGGTTGTCTAAAGGCTGCCACGTATCAGGGACTTGGCAAACATTTGTTTCCTTCTGTCCTCCTGGTTCCTTGTTCCCCATGGCCTGTCCATCATGACATTGTAATATAGCACCCCAAGGGATTTAAAAATTGAAACCCCACAGGACAGTGGAAAGAAATGGGCTTTGGACTCATAGGGACATGGGTCAGACCCAGTTCCTCCTATAACTCAGCGTGAAATCTTGGCAAGTGACATAAACTCTGGGGGGCAGAGGTAGAGTGCTCGCCTGGTGGGCCAGAGGCCCTGGGCTCCAAGAATCCAAACGTTAGGTGATACCTCTGACTTCAACTTTTCCATCTGTAGGATGGGTAACTGCTGCCATGCAAAGTAATTGTGAGGATGGAGCGCTTGGTGGCAGCGTGACAGTGGTCATCCCTAGAGCCTGTGCTCGTGCCCCAGGACCCACCCTGCTGCCTGTGCTGCGGCCCAAATGTCGCTGCTGCCAGGCAGAGCAGCTCGGCTCCTCCAGGCCTTCCGGCTGATGGGGAAGGTCGGTTGGCTGAGGCTAAACAGCTGGGGCTTGGACTCAGGCCTCCTTTGCACTGAGTCACAGATGCAGAAGCTGAGGCAGGGAGTCGCAGGTCCTGCCCGTTGTAAGGGGAATCGGCTCCTGCTGGTGAAGGGGGCAGTGGTCGCATGGGCCGACCTGCCCGCCCCAGTGAGCACTGCCCCCTGCCTCAGACGGCACTGGGCCTAATCCCCCTCTGCTCTCACAGCTCCTCCCTCACATCCCCCCCATGGTGGCCGCTCTGGTCAAGGAAGACTCAAACTCCGGGACCAGCTGTCTGGAGCAACTGGCAGAGCTGGTGCACTGCATGGTGTTCCGGTTCCCGGGCTTCCCAGACCTGTATGAGCCTGTGATGGAGGCCATCAAGGTGAGTGCCAGTCCCCGACTTGTCTCTCTCCCTGCACTGGCAAAGGTGCCCATTTGGGCCTTCCACGAGGCTATACCATGGCTAGGTGGCAGCCTTCCATCATTTGGCTCCTGGCTGTCGCCTGCCACCTCCCCGTGGCCACTGTGTGCTGCAGGCATGCTGAGCTACCCACCATTCCCTCCAGGCCGTCCTCTCTCAAGGCTGCTCTGAGCCTTTATGTGCACGGTTGCCTCTAACTGTGAGCCCCTTTCTCATTCTGTTCCACAGCACCTGCTCACCTTTCCTGTCTGCTGTAGCTTTGCCTCCCTCACGAAGCCTTCCCTGAACTCTCAGAACCTCCCCAGACTGAGTCAGGGCCTCTCTGGGCTCCCACAACCCTGGCACATGCTGTCACATGTGGGCTCTGTGTGTCTGTGTCCTGTCAGGCTGTGGGCTCTTCGGAGCAGGGGTGATTTACAGGTGTCCATAGCACTGATGCCAAGCCATGGCAGGGGACGCAGGCATGAAGCAAACTGAGCTGTCTTCATGGAGGAATTCGCAGCCCAGTGGGGGTCACAGTCCTGCATACCAGAAAGTCTAACCTAAGCAGCTTGTGAAGATTGGCTAGGGGGTGGCCTGCTAGCAGTTGAGTGTCAAGGAGGGAGGATCTCCAGTTACAGGAGGCAGCTACGAGGAAGAAAGGGCTTCTAAGCTGGCTTGGTAGGTAGCTAGGATCTGCTGAGCACTAGCACCTGTAGGCCTACACTTGACAGAGTTTCTCACATGTTTGATCTTCTGATGCTCACAAGAAACCTAACAGATATTTCAACTTCGTAGGTGTGGAAAATGAGGCTTGGAGAGGTTTGTTGACCTGTTCCAAGTCTGAGAGGTAGTGAGAGACATAGTCAGGGCCTTGGACTGCTGAAGCCCTTCCCATAGCCTGATGCAGAAGGTGGCCCATGTCGGGGAGAAGATGTCCAGATGTCCTCAGAACCTCTGATCTGACCTTCACTACTGCAGCACAGCAAACTAGATACCCTGGAAGGAGTCCCACTACAAAATATCCAGAAAAGACTGTTAAGGCATAACAAATGGCCAGGTGCAGAGGCGCACACCTGTAGTCCCAGTGACTTGAGAGGCTGAGGCAGGAGAATTGTGGGTTTGAGGCTAGAGGCAGCATGCATAACTTACCAAGACCCCCAACTCAAAATTAAAAATTAAAAATGGGCTGGAGGAGCAGTCAGTGGTAGGACACTTGTAAAGTATGTGCGAGGTTCTGATTTCAACCCCAGGTACTTGGGGTGGGAAAAAGTGTAACAAACGTCTTTTTAAGTGCATAGCTGAGCTTGCAGGGAAGTAAGGCAGAATCCCCAGGTGCCATAGAGGAAGGCAGACCTGAATTCCAGGATGGTAAGTGAGAAGTGACTCTTCTGCCTTGGGATAGGGTGGGAGGGTAGGTGAGATGGTCAGTCTCATACACCAAGGAGCTTGAGCTGGTGGGGACAGGAGACGAAGGTTACCACAAACTTACAACTCCCATGGGTTGGCTGATAGACACAAATCAAGCCAGGAAAATAAAGTTTTATTAAAAATTACAAAACATGAAGGAATAGTCCATTGGGAAAGCATATACAACTATCCATACCTCTTCCAAGGTCTTGGATCTTCTGTTTTTCAAAGGTAGCATGGGAAAGTGGTTGTACAGTCAGAACCAAGGCCCAGTGGGAGGGACCCTTCATAGGGCATGAGCTTCCTTCCACTGGCAGCAGATGGGCAGAGGAGACACAGCTCCCGCGTTGTAGGGGATACTGGGACTGCTAGATTGTGATTTTCTGTTGGGCAGGGGCCATGTCATTTGATCTTTGCTGTGCCCAGTGACTGACTGACAGTGAATGTGACTGTGTGCAAAGAGTGCTGTAATGTAGGGATGAGTGAAGAGGAGGGGCATGGCTCTGCGTGGGGCATCAGGAAATCCCAGATGAGTGAGATGCAAGCTTTGCACACTGGGGCTGATGGGCTGGTCCGGGACAAGATGAGTCTACAAATATCTGCTCCAGTATGTTTAGGGAGTGAGGCTTATAAGGCAGGTATAGGCAGCACAGGGATCCACTTGAGAAGCTCTCTGGATAGCCTCAAAGGCGATTGACCTTGACTGTGGGGGCTGGAAGGAGAAGGGCACGCCAGGTGAGGCAGAGAGAAAGGCATAGGAGTGGGAAGGTGGGGGTCCATTTTGGCGGTATCGTGTCAGTGGAGTGGAAGGGAGATTGGAAAGGCCACCACAGTGCAGTGCCTTAGAAATGGGCAGTCAGTCCGCTTAGTCCAGTAGATCTGGGCTTCTCACATGTTCCCACCAGTGTGCCTGATGGCAGAGGGGCGGGGCTTACCCAGAGCCATCTGACGAGAGTGCAGTTTCTCTGCATCTCATTTTCTCTCAAAGGCTTAAGTATATATTTGAGAAATATGAAAATTATTTTAATATAAACATACTTTTTTTCCTTGAATATTAGAGGAAGATGTGTTATATGTGCCCTGTGGCTTTGAATACCCTCTGGTACAAGCTGCTTTGAGAGGCAAGGCAGCAAATGATAGTATTGTTCATAAAATTCTTTCACGTGTGTTGTATACACACATCCTTGTGTACATGTCCCTTTGTGAATAAGTTCTGGAAAGTTCTCTTAGATGTGTCAAGTTACGGCAGTTTCTCTGGGAGCTGTGACCTTGCTGAGGGAGCCATCACATAGGAATTTCCAGTAGCGTTAGGAGTTTGAGAGTTGTCTGGAATTTCTACTTTATTTTCCTAGGCCCACAAAGTTACCTTCTTTGGGAAAAATGCTATTTGGTGTTTTCTCTAGTGTGGATATGTTTGCATCTTCTTCATGAACACATCTGTGTGTGGGGTTCTGTCTTTTGTCCCTATTTATTCATGTTTGTGAATG
This sequence comes from Pedetes capensis, assembly GCA_007922755.1. Classification (NCBI taxonomy): domain Eukaryota; kingdom Metazoa; phylum Chordata; class Mammalia; order Rodentia; family Pedetidae; genus Pedetes; species Pedetes capensis. Next base: position 25,603 of record VMDO01010787.1, read on the forward strand.
TGGGGATTAAATAGGGCATAACAGGAAGACAAGAAGATACTGAGCCCGTGTCTGCTTCTCTCTGGTGTGTGTGTTGGTTTTATCTGTAACAAGTAACTAACTCAACTGATAAAGTATGTGGTAAGTGACCCTGGGAAATGAGTGAGTGAAAGCGTTAAGCCACTGCTGGAGCAGGAGCTTCTGCCGCAGCCAGAGGACGTACCCTGAGGAGAGAAAGTGTGGGTGCTGAGGTTCTGTGAAGCTCAGTGGTGCCTTGGACGAGTCTAGGACATTGTGCACAGGAGCTGGAAATGTGGATAAGGCTGGAAGACCTGTTAGGAATGTTGCTTAAAGTGATTACACAGTGCTACATCTTGCTTAAGTATTTTCCTTTATAGCATCCCGGTGTTAGAAATAGTGCGAGGATATTTTTAGGTGCAGCTGTTTAATGTGGTAAAGGATAATGGGTGGGAAGGCATGCTAATTCCTGAGCCTACGACCAGGGACCCATCCCTCAGACTCCCACCCCCTCCCACCACCCTGGCTGTAGGATCAAGTGCCAGGGGTGACTGATTCTTGAAAGCTGGCTGTGCAAATCTAAAAATGGGTGGCCAAGTGGGGATGTCACTGTGAGCAAGCACCAGGAAAGTATAGAGTGCCAAACTGCTGTGAGGAGGGTGTCTTCTCCCGACAGCTGAGGAAACAGGCCCAGGGAGGTCCACAGGCTGAGGCAGAGGCTCACTGAGCATGTTCTATGGCCAGTGAGGATGGGAGTTCAGGCTAAATAAGATGTCGACACTGATGGGTGCAGTTGGTGGGCAGTGCAGTCATGGCTTGGAGTCTGTCATACCCTGGGCTTCACTAAGAACTCACACGTTCTTCACTTGCTGCTTATTTGATTCTAGATAATTCTTTGCTCTGTCCGAATCCTAGTTTTTTTTCATTTCTAAGATAGGGATTATGCCAGCTGGGGCAGTCGTCTCCTGAAAGATTATTTAGAAGGTCCCTGTGTCAGAATGAGACCCTGGAGCCTTTGTAAGCCGGAGCTATTCACACACCTCTCTAGATTCTTCTGAGTGTATGCTTAGGAGGGAGTGGAGTGGCTGCTAGTCCAGGAAGGCTTCCCAGAGGTGGTGGTACATTTCGAGCTGATCCAGGTGCTTACTGTCCGGCATGCTCATTCCCTCCTTAGGACCTCCATGTTCCCAACGAAGATCGCATCAAGCAGCTTCTGGGGCAGGATGCCTGGACCTCACAGAAGAGTGAGCTGGCCGGCTTCTACCCCCGGCTCATGGCAAAGTCAGACACGGGCAAGATTGGTTTGATCAACCTGGGCAACACGTGCTACGTAAACAGCGTCCTTCAGGCCTTGTTCATGGCTTCTGAGTAGGTGCTGCTTTGTCTTGTTTGTTTCTTTTTTCTTTCTTTCCTCCTTTCCCCCCCCTTCTCTTCTGGAACTACGGTCCCAGTGTGTAGCCCAGGCCACTGTCAAACTTGTTGTGTGGCCCTGTGTGATCCTCCTGCCTCAGCCTCCTGAGTGTTGTTACAGGCGTGTGCTGGAGTGCCCGGCCACATGCTGCTTTTGAACTCATCTGGTCTTCTCTCCAGCTCTCGGTGAAAGGTGGGCCTGAGTGGGAGAGGGGATGGGGGGACGTGGGGCGTCCCCCTGCAGCTGGACTCGTTCTGGCCCTGAGAGGGAACCAGCCGCTGAAGGCCCGCTGTCTGGTGAGGGGGAGCCGAGCACTGGAGAACCGCATCGCCTGGAGAGGAGGCTTATGCCCATGGCTACTCCGCCAGTCCCTGGGGACAGCTTGGAGGTTTATGCCCACTGTGCTTCCTTGCTTTTTTTCTTCCCAGTGAAGATGTGGAATCCAAGTGCTCTGCTCAAACAGCTCTTAATTGCTTCGTCTGTCCTGGTCAGTAGAATGGACCCCAACTGCTCTGTGTACCGCCCTTATATTCTCTTCAGGAGCTAGCCAGGGACCAATCAGAGGCAGTCACCCCATACAGGTCTTGGCCAATCAGGGGGGATATACAAATTTGGGTTTGTAAAAGTGACCAATTGGGGGTGGCTCCCAAACGGTCTAATCAGGGCCATTGGTGGTTTGGAAGTAGCCAATTGGTGTCAAGGGGTCTGAGGAAAGGGATTGGATGTCAGCACCATCTTTGAAAGCTCCATGACCAGGTGTTCCCGGATGGGGGTCAAAGGTTATTTCCCAGGGAACGAGCCTCAGACCTCCAAGTGGGCCTAGAAAAGCCCTAGGGCAGACTGCCTCTCTGGGCAGTGCCCTACAGGGGGACTTTACTTTTTATTGTTGGCCTGATTCTCTGAGGTCTGTGCCATAGGTGGAGACCAGATAGCAACCCCAGGTGGGGCTCGGGGCTGGGCTGCTGTGCCTGGTGCCCCTGACTTTCCTCCTTGAGCTCTTGGGGTACATTGTGTCTTCAGAGAATTCCTGCTCATGGCAATATTACACATCTTTCTTTCTCTTCTCCCTTTCCCTTCCCTTCCCTTCATCTCAGTGTGTAGCCCAGGCTGGCCTCAAACGCACAGTCTTCCTGCTCTACCTCCTGAGTGCTGGGATTGCAGGTGTGCACCATCATGCCTGGATGCTCCTTTTTTTTTTTTTTTTTTTTTGATGGTACTTGAGATTTGAATCCAGGGCCTTGCCCTTACTTTGCAAGTGCTCTACCACTGGACTGCCTCCCCAGTCCATTTTTTATCTTGAGACAGGGTCTTGCTAAGTTATGCAGGCTGCCTCTGGCCTCGAACGTATGATCCTCCTGCCTCCGCATCCGGAGTTGCTGGAATTACAGTTATGCGCCATGGTACTCAGCTCAGACACAATCTTTCTTTTCCTTCTTTTCTTTTCTTTTTTTTTTCAGTACTGGGGGTTGAACCCAGGGCCTTGCAAGTGCTGGACCACTGAACTGCATCCCCAGCCCATTTTTTTTGTTTTTCACTTTTTGAGACAGGGTCTCGTTAAGTTACGCAGACTGCCTCTGGTCTCGAACTTGCGATCCTCCTACCTCCGCCTCCTGAGCCCCTGGGATTACAGGCGTGTGCTACTGCGCCCGGCACAATCTTTCTTTTCTGTGGCTACCTGCACACCTGTGGCTTGCTGAAAAACCACTCAAAAACTCAAAGTTGAAGCTTAGATCGAGAGGAAGCCTTGGTTCTGGCTTATAGGATGGCCTCAAGCTGGTTTTTTCTTTCTGAGTTTAAGTGCAGTACGAGGAAGTCGGGCTGATCTCTGAGGCGTCCTGAGGAGCAACTTCTTATTCTCCAACTGCCTGGTGAAGGACTAGTTTTGTTTTTGTTTTTCTGATGTCTGGTATGTGCAGACTCTTACTATTGTAAAACACAACAAAATGATTTGCCAGCGAAACGCCGTGATGGTCACGGCGATGTTAAAATGCTACACTGGTTCCAGGCGCTTGCTTGTTTCTGCACTTAGCATCCCTGAGATTGGCCCTGTGGGTCACCTGTGGAGAGGGGTTGTTCTGGGCAGTGGTTCCATGTGTAGAAGTGTGTGTCGGACTTGCCCAGAGTTGTCTGTGAGAATGGACGCTAAGCTGAGGCCTGGAAGTCGGCGTGTTCCGGGGTTAATGGGTGGCAGGAGGCCTCTTCTGTCCTCATAGGAGCAGCCCTGTTCCTGTGCCTGGGTGCCCCTGCAGTGTCTTCTTCCTTCAGAGCATGTCTTGTGTCGACCCTGTCTCCCTCTCTCAGGGTGCAAGGAAGCCCTGAGCAGGGGCTGCAGAGTGGATTGGAAGGCTGAGGGCGGCTGAGTCCTGCTCTGGATGGCAGCAGCACGGGCAGGCCCTGTGAGTGGCTGGGGTGACTTTGGCAAGGACTCGGGCATGCCAGGGTCCCAAGCTTAGAACATTCGAATGTTTGAGTCCTGAAGTTCCGGAGTGTCTGAGCTAGAAGGGACTGCAGGGGTCACCCTGTTGTGTCCTCTATTGTCACACCAAGGCCATTGCTGTGTCCTGGACCTCTGATACCCCAGCAGGTTGTTCACCATTCCCTCCTCCCTGGCCTCTGGCTTCAACTTGAGCTGGAAAAGCCCAGAGGTGCCAGGTTGCCTGGTGTAGGAGCAGCGCTCACCGGGTTGCCTGGTGTAGGAGCAGCGGCTCCCGGGGGCCTGGGCTCACTCTGGGTGCCCCTGCTGTCTTTGAAGCTTCCGGCACTGTGTGCTCCGCCTGACCGAGAACAACTCCCAGCCCTTAATGACCAAGCTGCAGTGGCTCTTCGCCTTCCTGGAGCACAGCCAGGTGTGTGCCGGGGGGTTGGGGGTGGGGCGCAGCGCCTGGGGAGAAGAGGGGCGGCCAGGCCCTGCCCTGACACCCTTCCCACCTCTGGGGCCGTGGCTGGCTGGAACCCCCTAAGCAGAGTGAGCTGCTGAGCCCCAGGCCAGGCTGACCCAGGGTCAGAGTCAGGCTCCTGGATCCTGCCAGCAGGTCGCCTGGTGTCCCTGCCGGGCTGCGCTGCCTTGACCTCCTGATGTGTTACAGTGTTGGTCCCTCATCTTTTGCTGTTTTTGAGCCTTCACATTGCCAGGCACCCCGAGGGCTGCTGAGGGTGCAGAGGCTAACAAATCAAATACTGTCTCTGCCCTGGTGGAAGCGAAGGCCTGTGCCAGGGCTTCTGTGTGGGGCCCAGAGATGAGTGAGCCCATCCGCTGGGCGGGAAGAAGGGCCTGCAGAGGGCAATGTCAAGCTTAAAGGGGGGTGGGGAGGGAAGCGTGAGGATGGGGTTGGGGGGCAGGGCATTGGGAAGGTGTCCTGGAAGAGGGCTCATTTTGATGGGGGAGGGGTGTTCAGAAGGACAGAAGGCAGTGAGCCAAGGCCTGGGAGGAAGTATGACGTGTGCCAGGGAAGAGAGGATTCCTGGAGGGTGGTTCATCTCCAGGACCCCAATGCCCGCTCAGGGGCTGAGCAGACTTATAGAATGGGGTGGGTCAGGTCAGGGCCAGCTGAGAAGGGGCAGGACTTGGGAGAGGAGGCTGGGCTGTTTGGCACACGGTCCGAGGGAGACCCTGAGGCTTGGCATGCTGCAGAGCCTCGGGAGACAGGCAGAGTGCACGGCTCCCCGCTCCTGACCCTGCCTTCCGCCTGCCTTGCCCTAGAGACCTGCCATCTCCCCCGAGACCTTCCTCACTGCATCCTGGACACCCTGGTTCAGCCCTGGCACGCAGCAGGACTGTTCAGAATACCTGAAGTACCTGCTGGATCGGTAAGGGAGGCTGGGACCCTGGCTGGGATGGGAGGGGTATCTGCAGGTCCAGGGATGGTGGGGAGGAGAGAGCCCCGCCCCTCCAATCTGGTCACATCTGCCTGGAAATGGGAGCGTTGCCTTGCACTTCTGGAGGGTGGGGGAAGGTGGGGACCAGGCCTGAGTGTGCGGGGTCTGGAGATGCCGACCTGTGTGGTGACCTGGGGCCACTGTGCTGTGCTGGCAGGAGTGCTGGAATATTCGTCCTTGCCTTGGGGCCTCGGCCCTTGATCCCCCTTATGTAGTGTATGCACCCAAAGGGGGCGAGTCCAGCACCTGTGCTGGCTCTGTGAGCACGCCACAGGCTGGTGTCGGGGCCGTTTTCCCATGGCTGTGCATTCTCTGGTGAGCGCCTGTGTGTGTCTGACTGAATCTGCGGCTGGCTAAGATCGGCAGGCGGAAGGCCAGCACGTGTATGTGGACCCTGTGTCCCTCCTCACTCCAGGCTGCACGAAGAGGAGAAAACCGGAACCAGGATCTGCCAAAAACTCAAGCAGTCCAGCTCACCTTCTGCACCCGAGGAGCCCTCGTACCCGAGTCCAACATCCGTGGAGAAGATGTTTGGGGGCAAGATCGTGACTCGGATCTGCTGTCTCCACTGCCTCAATGTCTCCTCCCGAGAGGAGGCCTTCACAGACCTCTCTCTGGCCTTCCCGCCCGCAGAGCGCTGTCGCCGCCGCCGCCTGGGCTCCGTGATGCTCCCTGGCGAGGATGTCAGAGCCCGGGAGCTCCCATCGGTGCCCCAGGTGCAGGAGCCCGGCAAGGCGGGTCCGCCGAGGCAGAGGAAACACTGCATTACGGGGGACGCGCCCCCCGCCGGGCTGGACATTGAGGGCCTGGCCACTGCTGGGGCCGTGCAGCAGAGTGGGCCCGAGAAGGCGGAGAGGGAGGCTTTGGGGACCGAGGAGAAGGCGGAGGAGCAGGAGGAGGAGAAGGAGGAAGAGGCGAAGCAGGAGGAGGCGGAGGAGGAAGGGGGAAGGGCGGAGGAGGAAGAGGAGAAGGAAGAGGGGGAAGAGAAGGAGGAGGAGGAAGAGGAGGCAGATGAAAAGGAGGCCGAGGACACCAGGAAGGAAGAGGCTGGCCTGGGCGGGCCCCACACGGATGCGGCCGCCGGGTCCAGGGAGCAGGCGTGTGGCCCCGAGGGCTCCCGCTCTGTCCTGGACCTGGTCAACTACTTCCTGTCCCCCGAGAGGCTGACGGCGGAGAACCGCTACTACTGCGAGGCGTGCGCCTCGCTGCAGGACGCGGAGAAGGTGGTGGAGCTGAGCCAGGGCCCGCGCTACCTCATCCTCACGCTGCTGCGCTTCTCCTTCGACCTGCGCACCATGCGGCGCCGCAAGATCCTGGATGACGTCACCATCCCGCTCCTGCTGCGCCTGCCGCTGGCCGGGGGCCGGGGCCAGGCCTACGACCTGTGCAGCGTGGTGGTGCACTCGGGGGTGTCCTCGGAGAGCGGTCACTACTACTGCTACGCCCGCGAGGGCGCCGCCCGCCCGCCCCCGGCCCTGGGGGCTGCGGACAGGCCTGAGCCTGAGAACCAGTGGTACCTGTTCAACGACACCCGGGTGTCTTTCTCCTCCTTCGAGTCCGTCAGCAACGTCACCTCCTTCTTCCCCAAGGACACGGCCTACCTGCTCTTTTACCGTCAGCGGCCTGTCGAGGGGGCTGAGGCTGAGCCCGGCTCTCCCAGGGTCCGAGCGGAGCCGACCCTGCACAAGGACCTGATGGAGGCCATTTCCAAGGACAACATCCTCTACCTGCAGGTGAGCAGACCCGGCGTCTCGGACCTCGCTCCTGGGGGAGGGTCCTGTCCCAGCGCAGCCACAGGCCTCTTTCTCCCCTGCACCCTCCTTTTAAAAGCGCACCCACGGGCTCCTTTAGCACTCAATACTGGGCGCGTGTTGGTGACAGACACAACCCCTCAGCTTTGGAGGAACAGAAACTAAGTAGCGGATGACACAGGATGCTCTGTGAGAGCTAAGTGTTAAGTCGAGGAGCTGTGGGGAGGGGCCTCCTAGGCCAGGGTCTCTCCTGTGTGGCTGGCTCTGGCTCCCACCTCAGAGTTGAGTGGCGTGAGAACACTCAGCCACGGGCCAGCAGGACTGTAGCCAGCAGGGCGGGTACCAGCCACTGCTGGGCAGGCCTGGAGTTCGTGTTTGGTGTGGAAGGCCAGGCCTGCTTTTCCACTTCCGTGCAGGTTGGGAGTCATGGTGAGGGGCTGGGAGGAAGAGCCAGCTCACGGGCAGAGGCTGGCCTTGGGCCCTGGGAGGCAGTGAGCTGGACCGCTGGAGTCAGGAAGGCCATGGAGGGCTCCCTCAAGGTCCTGGACCTCCTACTTCTGCATCATGCCCTTGTCAGCTAGTCCCAGTCTAGTATGAATGAGTTTCTTTCCTGCAAGGGCCTGGAGTTTTCCCTGAGAGGAGGAAGAGGGGAGGGTTTGAAGCCTGGGCCTAGGGTGGAAGGCTGGGTCTGCCCACTCACTGCCCCTGCACTGGTATGCCCCAGAGACAGAAGCTGGTTTCAGAGGAGCTGCTGGACAGTGGTGCTTGCGGGGAGGGGGCTTGTGGCTCCAGGGCTCTGAATTTCCTGCCTCCTCCTCCCTCTCTTCTGTTGCCAGGAGCAGGAGAAGGAAGCCCGCAGTAGAGCAGCCTACATCTCTGCACTCCCCGCGCCCCCCCACTGGGGTCGGGGCTTCGATGAAGACAAGGACGAGGATGAAGGGTCTCCTGGGGGCTGCAACCCTGCGGGAGGCAATGGTGGTGACTTCCACAGACTGGTCTTCTAATGTGAACCTGCCCCCAGCTACTCCCACCTGGGGGTCACCACAGCCAGCCTCCAAGGGGGCCTTGACCCTTCCTTCTGGGAGCCAGGTGAGGCTCAGGGCTCGGGCAGAGTCGCTCTACCAAGGGGCCTGAGGGGGCTGTGGAGGCAGCCCAGGGGGACGGACTTAGGCCCTCCCAAGGGCAAGAGGACGGAGAGGAGGTGCCTGGGATGTTGGTCTGCAGCCTGAAGGGCACACAGAAGCCCAGAAAGGGAGGTGAGACCCAAGCTCCTGAGGTCGGGTCTCAGGTCCTGGTACCAGGATCAGTCCCTTAAGATGTTACACCCAAGTGTCCTGGCTAACGAGGAGCAGTGTGGGTGGCCGCCCCTCCCCTCAGCCTGCCCTGGAGAGCCGAGCTGGCTCAGGAGCTCAGCACCCTGTACCCTCCCAGCTCCCCTCACACAGCTGTTGCCCGTTGGGAGAAGCAGCACAGTGGGCCCAAGCCCTTGCCCCAAGAAGGGTCTGTGTGTCGCCTCTGCCTGCCCCCTTGCTCTGGGGGGCTCTCAGAGGCAAGGCATGCGGGTGCCTTTCGGGGTGCCTACACCCACTGTATGTGTTCAGGATCATGGCACAGGATCAGAGATGAAGGATCTCACCTGTCCCCTCCTCTACACCAAGATGCTACACGGGAGGAGGGCCCCTCCCCTAGCCTGCCTCAGTGCCTGAGATGCCGCCATTTGCATTCCCTTCTGGTTAAGGTTGAGAGTCCTTATTTCACTGCAGAGATGCTTGTCTGTCAGGAAGCCATGTCTGTCCCGAGGAAGCTGGCTGGCTCGGCTCCTCTGATCAGGTGGCCAGTGAGGGCTGGGTGGGCGGTGGACTGTGGACCACAGATGACGACCTCATTGTGCCCTGACTGCTACAGCCCCTTCTCAGTGGGCAGAAGAGACCCAGGTTTTCAAACAGGAATAAAACTAGGTTCTCTGAGCCCGTGAAGGATGTCGTTCTTCCCCATCTCGGGGCTGTGGTGTTGGCTGCGCCATTAGTTTTCTCACTGAGCAGTGGCAGTCGGCCAGAGCCCTGGGCTGCTAGTCTGACAGGTCATGCCCTGCCCCTGGGCATTGAGACAATGGAATCGGACAGCCTTGCTCTCATGAGGGTGAGGTCTCACACGGGACGGGGCACACCTGGGGGGATGCTTAGTGGGGTGCTGTGAAGGGGACCAGCCTACTGGGTGGGCCTGGAACCCCAACAGCTGGAGACTTCTCGCCTAAGAATGTTAGGCTACGCTGAATTGCTGCCAATGCTACCCTCCTCTGAGCAGCAGGGGAGAGGACCCTCAGAGAGGAGGCTCAGGGTCTATTCTGGCACACCGGCCTCCAGGGATCATCTGGGAAATGTCTTGTTAAAAAGTGTTTATGCCTATGCAAGGTCCAGAGGCTGCCCCCAGACGGGAGGTGAGTATGGAGTCCTCTCCCTGTCCCTGCAGACACACTCGGGCACCCTTCTCTGGGTTGCGTCTCTAAAGGACTTTATTGTTGTCCTGCTCCAACACCACAGTAAAAAGGGACCTGCAAGCTCCAGGCCTGTACCATGTGTCACCACAGCAAAAACATGACCACTTGAACATGTTTCCCGCCCCACCCCCAGACCTACTCACAAGATAAATATGTGTTACAAATGTTTTTGCAAACAGAATAAATTAATAACTTAAGTGATTAGGCACCAACAGTGATTTGAAAAATTAAATGCCAATTTTAAATGGTAACAAGACAAGGACTTAAGACTAGGCTACATCTAGCCCACTTCCTCTTCCCAATGAATAGCGACAGGTCTTTGTGAAATGATTCTAAATTTCAAGACACAAGTAGCCAACAAATTACACAAGAACACATACCACCAGATACCACAGGATAGCATAAATCTCCAGCAGGGCCCCTTGGCAGGGAGCCTGCGGATCCCGGTCCCTGAAGAACTTGGCGAGTCCCAGAAAGACAGCCCCAGGCCCAGATGGGAAGGAGAACTCATTTCCCTCCGGTCCCACCCTCCTCCAGAGGTGGGCAGAGGGCAGGCAGGCCAGGGCTTGCGCGAGACTGTGACCGTGGCTGGTCAGGGGCCCCGAGCCCACGCTCCAGGAGCCTGAGTGGTTGCGCTTCTGTTCCCGGAATGGGGCGACTCCAGTGGTACCAAATGTGGAAGTCACCAGAATCAAACAAGGGAAAGGACAGAGTTAACTGGCTAATGCTCTGGGTGCTGCCATCCTGGTGACCCAGACCCTTGAGAGGGAAGTTGGGGATCAGGGAGCCCCTCCTTAAGGCAGCTGAGCATCAGCTGTGGGTGGGGCCTCACACCATGTAATCCACCCACCTGTTTCACAGATGGGCAAACCAAGGTCCCCAGGAGGCACCCGCTCCCTCTCCTCATTGCTGCCAGTCAGCTTTTCTTCAACCTTGTGGGGTGGAGCTGGACGTGGGTATAGAAGGCTCTTTGGAGAGCTCCAGGCAGGATGAGTCCTTGTGTGAGCTATGTTGGGGGCAGGCGTCCCCATTCAGTGGGGTCTCAGGTCACCAGGAGAGGTGAACTTTGACCATTGAGTAGGTCAAAGGAGTGGTTTTAAAAACTGAGTGGACTTTTCTTTGGGGAAAGTGGGGGGTGGAGGGGTGGGGCTGTTAGACGTGGCTGGTAGTTTGGGGCTTGTGAGCCGCCCTTTTCCTCCCACCATCCCCCTCCTTCCACCCTAAGGGTTTGGGAGGTGTCAGAACCAAGAGCAAGGAGGGAGGCCGCCTCAGAGGCTGGCTGCATTGGAACACCTCAGTCTCCGAAGACTCCAACCCGGCTCATTTGCGTGGTACACTAAGAACACCGTAATGTTTTTATGGCACTCTGGGGTCACTGCGTGGCTGCTGAGGCTAGGACCTGAGGCCATCGACACCTGGACCCACAGGTAGCCCGCTGGGGCCCAGGGGAAGCACCAATCAAAAGCTCAGCCACATGGGACCCCTACTTGGGGGCCTTAAAGGGACACCATTAGGGTGGACAGAACGAAACAGCACCCTGCAAATCCTGCCTGTTGCAGCCACGGCCACCATTTCACCCACAAGGATGCTGGACACCTCTGGGTGGGTGGACCCATACCCTCAAAGGCCTCTGTTCCCAGTCTCTCTCCTCTTTCCTCCACAGGCCCCAGGCTCGCCGGCCCTTCCTGCAAACCCTTCCTCTGCTCCTTTTATGCAGCGCAGGCCCCTTTCCTCAGCTCCACCTTCCCGATCGCCTCCCCCTACGCCAGCCCGGCCTCCCTCAGAAGCAGCCTCTGCTTCCTGTGCACGTTCATAGCTGTCACTGTTGTCTTATGCCCTTGTCCTTTTTCTGATGGTGACGTTCACCAGTTCAGGGACAAATGATTACCGTCTGTGGCCAGGGCCCAGTCAGAGCAGCTGTCACTAAGTGTTCACCACGTTGCTTTCAACTGGTGCTAGAAGAAGGGCAATTGTGGGGAGAGAACTTCTCCCCGGATGGGGCTCCCTGGGGACAGGCCGGGCCCCAGCTCTGGTGAGGGGTGTGTGCTCCCAGGAGCCAGGAGAGCAGCAGCCACCCCCAGCCAACACAGCAGGATGTCACGTTTTTGGAGGGCAAAGCTCTGTTCACCCTAGAGCAGGACAAAACGTCCGGTCCGTCCCGTTGCCTCTGAAATGCCCGCACTCTCAGCATGATAAAGTTCAGGTCCCCCCGCCTGGCTTGGAAGGAGGAGCCTAGGTGGTGCCCTGCCTCCTGTCCCCGCCTGTCTGGTAACCTTTCTAGTCATGGGAGGAGAAGATTGGCTTCTCTCATCCCTGTGACCACAGCTGAGTCCAGCGTGGCACCCGGACTATTTGGGAGCAACAGAAGAGCCCTGGGCCCGCAGCAGGCCAGATGTGCTCGTGTCCTGAGACCAGCACAGTCTGCCAGCCCCACGCTATGGGGTTCTCCAGGCCCAGTCCTGCTTTCCTCACCTTTCTCAGTCCTGGGCCAGCCTTCATGTCCTGCATGTGTACATGGCTGCCCTGGCACAGCCATTGCTCCTTCGCCTCCGGCTCCCTGTGCACCTGGGCGCTGCCTTGCCTCCCTGCCAGGCCCTCTGGCCGTATTTCTCCACTTGCTGCAGGGTCCATGGCCCTGCCTCGTGTCCCATTGGGTCACCTCTGCATCCCCTACCTTGCAGAAACTTACTTGCTGCACCATCCCCACTGCAGGGCCCTGCCCTGCCCTGTGCCTGGCACTCTCCCATCCCAGGGGCCCTGAGCCCCTGCATCACCTCTACACGTGGGGTGTCCCCTTCCACTTCCTCTTCCCCCTCATTGTGCTGGCATTCCCATGCCATGAGTCGCTCAGCTCGGTCCAGGCCTTCCCTCGCAGGACATTCTGGTAGAGGACCGCCTGTCCCAGAGTGGCCCTGACCTACAGCGTCCTTGTCACTCCAACCCCTCTCCACGTCATTCTTGGTAGCCCATCGCTGATACTTTCCCTTCTTTCTGCCCTTCAACCTTCTGCCTCTCCCACGCCACTGCAGTTTTCCTGCCCCAGCCTTGGCCTGAAAGTAGGGGGACCCCTCCAGGTGCCAGCTGCCCTCCTATGTCTGGGGATCTATTCCTTTGTCCCTCAAGACAACCTCTGTCCTTCATTCTTTGCCAGTCCATCTTTTGGCAGCTTGCCTCTCCCCTGCCAAGAGTGACAGGGAGGAAGAGTCCGGGTGCACTTGGGTTTGACGGTCCTTTGCTCCTGGGCTGTCCTCTGGGACTGAAGGAGAGGCAGCCCAGAGTGGGAGGGAAGAGGGCGGAGGCCTGCGACCGAATATGAGGTGCGGAGTCTGGCTTGGCGCCCCAGCCTCCTGCTCCAAGTGTCCAGCAGTAGACTGACGGATCCCCAGGGCAGGCTGAGGCTTTTTGGCAATAGCTCCTAACTAAGGTGGGTGGAGGCACAGCCAGTCCTGACAGAAGTCACAGGTGGGCCTGAGTGGGTGGAGGAAGCACCGCCATCGGGCCCTCAGCTCCCAGGGGAAGGGGCAGGGTCCCTGATGTCCAGTGCTCTGAAGGCGGAGGGTGGCAGAGTGGAGCAGGGTGTGGGGGGGGATGTGCGCGAAGGCGGGACAGGGAGTGGCCGGCTCGCGGCTGTTGCCTCCCGGCCCCTCTCCTGGCTCTGTGGGTCCCGGGTCACAGCTTGGCGCCCTTGGATGGCTCTGAGGACTGCCGCACGTCTGTCCACTCCTGCATGGTGTTCTGCAGGGCCTGCGTCTTCTCCTTGTCCACCTGGACATAGTCCACCTTCTCGTCCGACGTGACAGATGATGTGGATGGCTAAGGGGACAAAATGGGAGTGGCTGTGAGTCACCCGAAAGGAAAGTGAGGAAAGAGGGGGTCTTCCTGAGCTGTCGTGGGAAGGGAAGGTGGCTTCTGCCACCACTTTGACAGCCTCCAGGGCCTGCCACCTGTGCTACATGTGGGCTTTACGGGCAATGTCCAAATGGGCCTTGCTGCTGCAGCCCCGACCTGCCAGGCCTGGCCTCCCAGCTCGAAGGTGGTCCCAGGCCTTCCCTACCCTGATCCCTCCCCATCACCGCCCTCCAGCTGCTCTGCCAGGGAGTGAATGTGGCAGGTGCCAGGCCTCCAAGTCCATTCCTTGGTGAGCCTCGCACACCCAGGGGAACTGCGGGAGGTGGACCTCTCCACCCTGCTGCCTGCACAGCTGCTCAGACCCTTCCTGGGGATGCTTCCCCAGCCTTCCAGTCCCTTCCACAGGCTGCACGGTCGGACAGCTAGACATGAAGTTCTCCTCAAAGAAGAGCTCGAGCCAGGTGCGGTGGCGCACGCCTGTAATCCCAGCGGCTCCGGAGGTGGAGGCAGCAGGATCTCAAGTTCGAGACCAGAGGTGGTCTGCGTAACTTAGCGAGACCCTGTCTCAAAAAAGTAAAAAAACGGGCTGGGGGCGCAGCTCAGTGGTCCAGCACTTGCAGAGCATCCAAGTGCAAGGCCCTGGGTTCAACCCTCAGTACCACAAAAGAAAAAAAAAAAAGAGCTCAAGACGGGAGGCAGGGGTCCTGGCTCAGATCCATCATTGACTCACTCTGCACCCTTGAGCACTAAGGTCTCTGCGTTCATTTACTCTTCTCTATGGCACAGGATGGGCTGAGTGATGCAGCTCTCAGCCCAAGGGGGGCTACATTCTGAGAGGAGAATCAGGGGTCTTGCTGACTCCAACTCAAGCACAGCGGGCCTCACAAGCTGGCTCTGGAGAGGGGCTGCTCGGTGGTCAGGGGACCCTGGCCTCCCCACTGCCACCCCAGGCACCTTGCGGTGGGGGCTTGGGGAGCCCGGCTGGAAGTCCAGGGCCAGGTAATCGACGCTGCCGCTGCTCTTCTTAGGGGCTGGACTGTTGGTGCCACTGGGAATGGGAGATGCGGACACTGGGTTTTGCTATCGAGGAAGAAAAAACTGAGTTTAGGAAACAGACCACGGGGCACCACCCCATAGAAGACCATGCCTGTAGGAAGAGCTACTTTTTCTCAGTGTCTTGCTCTGAGCCATGCACTGTGGCTTGTCATAGTCTCATCAGAGCCTCACAACAGTCCCGGGAAGTAGGTATTATTAGTTTTTCAGACAAAGCCAAAACTGTGATTCCCAGAAGTGCAGCTGATCCCGGGGTTGCATGGCTGGTGAGTGAGGGCAACCGGTGCTGCTTTCTGACTCCCAGACCTTCGCTGAAGCCACGTGCCTCGCTGCCTGCCCTTCAGGGCCTCAGGAGGAAGCTCACATGCAGTCTGTCCTGGGAGACCCAGCCTGGGCTCTCCAGGCCCCTGAGAAGGGACCCTAACTCCTACACTGGCGGCTGGCGCGCTTCCCTCTAGAGGTCACATGTATCAGTCCTCAGAAACGCCCACTGTGTGGCGGCAGGACCACAGGGGGAGCTGGCGCCCTCCACCCAGCTCTGCACCCTTGTTTCCAGGTGCACAGAGTCCCTCTTCCTTCGGCAGTTCTCCGGGGACAGGCTCTCGAGACCTGTCTCCAGCCAGGTCCCTGCCCTAGGGGAGCAGCTCCATGTCTAGGACTTTCCCAAAGGCTGACTCCACCGAGAAAGGGGACAGTCTTGTGTTCTGGGGTTTTGGCTGCTCTTGTGGTTATCTCATTCATGCTGTCAGTGTCTTCGCAGCCATGTGCAGGGCGGCTGTGCCCCTTCCAGTGAAAATCTCAGGGGGGGACCTTCTTGTACTCTGCCTGGGTTGGTGCCTCTCCTACTGCCGTCACCACAGGGAGTCATGTACATGTGTCTCCCCAACACTGCTTTTCCAAGGGCACCAGTCACGCCACCTGTGTCACAGTCATGAGAGAGAGGCAGGCCACCATTGCTCTTGGGCAATTCCCACTGCTTGTCAGGCATGTGGTCAAGAAGGGTCTACAGCAGGCGGCCAACTCACAAACAGTGCGAGGAGTCTCAGGGCTGAGTGGGGAGGGGAGAGGGGAGACGTAGGTCCCGGAGGACCCTGGGAGGAGCCATCCCAGTGCAGGCCAGAGGACTCACCATAGGGACGTAGTTCTCCTCACTGTCTCCTGAGTCCGTGCTGGTGATGCTCTGTGTGGAGATGGGGCGGCAATACTGGGAGGAACTGGAGGTAAAGGTGTGGCTGTTGTAGAAAGAAGACAAAGTGAACCCTCGGGAGCTCTGGCCTCACACACCCAGACCTGGGCCACTAGAGCGTCACACTCTAGTATCAGATTAAGATCTGAGCCAGGGCAAGCATAATTATTCACCCTTTATGGATAAGGAAACCATTTCCCAAGAGATCAAGAACCACAATGAGCTGATGTGATAGTTAATCTTGACTGTCAACTTGACTGGATTGAGAGGTGCCTAGAGATTAAGAAAGCACACCTCTGTGTGTGTCTATGAGGCATTGCCAGAGATGACTGGCATGTGGGACTGAATATGGTGGCACCATCAGGCGGACTGGGGGCCCTGAAGAAATGAAAGCGGAAGAAGGAAGAAAGCTGCCCTCTCTACAGTAATATTTGTGCCTCACCACAGGCCTCGAAGCAACAGAGCCAAGTAACCCTGGACTAGAAGCTCCGAAACCATGAGTCAAAATAAATCTTCCCTCCTTTTAAGTTGTTTATGTCAGGGGTTTGTCACAGCAATGGAAAACCTAACTAACATCGCTGATGAAAGCATTAGCTTCCAAATCCAGCCATCCTGACCCTTGGGCCAGAGACCGTTCCATTCAACTCTAACACCCAACTCAAAGTTCCTGCTTCCATGGACAGACACTTACTTGGCCCTCGACCAAGACTTGGTGACAGGTGACTTGAAGGGTAGTTCATCGATGACAGCATTGTTTCTCAAGTCGAGAGGTGTTGGCTTTGCTGGAGCAGGAACAGAGAGTCCAGGAATCAGCCAGTGATCACGGCACACAGGCACACACGACATAGAACATGCAAGCGCATTCACAAAGGCCTTCACAGTCGTTACAGTTTTACACATGGAAACCGAGGGAGGGAGACACAGGTGTCCTCTGGGTGTGGTTCCAGAACTCCCAGATATCAAAATCTGTGGATGCTCAAGTCCCTTATGTCAAATGACACTGTATTTGTATATAACCTAAGTAAATGCTTCCATATACATTAGGTTGTCTCTAGATTACTTCTGATACCTAATATAATGTAAGTAGTTATTATATTATTTAGGGAATAATGACAAGAAAAACCTATATGTGGTCAGTAGAGATATTTTTTCCCAAATGTTTTCGATCTATATTAATGGAATCTGCAGACACGGAGTTCCTGTAGATATGGAAGGCTAACCAGATAGTCATTTTCCATCTGGAAGTTATGGCTTCAGATTCCAAATTATATATCCTTTCTATATGGCAATTAGATGTTCTATGGTAATTATGGGCTGGGATTTAGCTCAGTGGGTAGAGCGCTGCGCTGCAGTCTCTGAGGTCCTGAGTTCAATTCCCAGCACCGAAAAAATGGGAGAAGGGCCTGGCAATCCACTCCCAAGGCAATCCCGAAACAGTCAGCCATTGAAAACCTTATGAGGGTCGCTATGAGTCGGATACCGACTCGATGGCACCTAACAACAACAACAACAACAACATGGTAATTATAGGCTGGGATTTAGCTCAGTGGGTAGAGTGCTGCGCTGCAGTCTCTGAGGTCCTGAGTTCAATTCCCAGCACTGCAAAAATGGGAGGCGGGCCTGATAATCCACTCCCAAGGCAATCCCGAAACGGTCAGCCATTGAAAACCCTATGAGGGTCGCTATGAGTTGGATACTGACTCGACGGCACCTAACAACAACAACATGGTAATTACACTTTCAGAGTCCAAGATGGGAAACGTGGTATGACAAGACTTTCTCCTCACGTTTATGACTTCATATGAAGACAAGGGATTGTATTTGAAATGGAGATGGTCACTGTGACGACTATACGGCTTCTGGACTGGGCTACACAAACCACAGTGGAGGAAGGTAAATGCCCCAGGGCCATGTATGCTTCAGTTCTATAATCTCAGATTCAAATTCCCTCTTGGCCAGACTGTGGGGCTCTATCTCTACCTGGTTATCCCACTCTTCCCTTTGAATCCTGCTGCTGAGCCAAGGCCAAAAGAGAAAGGCAGACTTAGAATTTGAATTCTAGCAACTCTTCCTGGTCTTCGTGCAGGATCATAGATTTAAGTGGCAAAGAGTAGACATACCTTTCCGATCAGGTTTCAGGCTGCGGTTGACAGGTGGTGGCTGGACCTCGCTTCCTCTGCTGGGGCCTCTGTGCATAGGAAGGGCTGTAGATGGGTAGCCCAGTGGGTCAAAGTGATGGGGCCCTGGGCTCATAGGGATGTAGACACTCTGAGAATTGTCCCCCGCCCGCTCCATGGCCAGCAGGGTGGAAGAACCTGGGTTCATGGGCACATAGTTGTCTTCAGAACTGGCGCTGTCTGATCGACCCACAACAGTTTTCCCAGGCTAGAGAGAGAAAGAGCGAAAGACACAGTGTCATCAATTTATTGTTGTTAGGTGCCCTCAAGTCAGGTCCAATTCATAGTGATCCCCATAGGGTTTTCAATGGTTGGTTGTTCCAGGATTGCTTTGGGAGTGGATTTCCACATCCTTCTCCCATTTTTGTGGTGCTGGGGATCAAACTCGGGTCCTCAGAGAGCACAGAGTGGCACTCTACTAACTGAGCTAAACCCCAGCCCTAGCGCCATCAAAAGCAGGAAGAAACAGGAGGTGGGCACTCGTGTTCAAGGCAAGCTGCCCAGTGGGACTGCTGCACTGTGAAGCTGCAAGGTAGGCCTTAGGAAGACCAAGTAAGAAAGCAGAGGGGGAGATGGGGAGAAATGAGGTCTGTGGGTCTCCTCTGGCTTTCACGACCTCTTGGAACCCAGTATAATTTGTGATAAAACTAAAGTATAAAATATCCTTGGTGGCTGGGTCCACTGAAGTTTTGTGATGCCTGGCCAAGGCAGAGGGTCGCACAGGCACGGGTCTGGTTCAGGACTCACCATGGGTAGTCAGCATCGAGACCCCGGTTAGGCCAGTGTGCTAGGAGTTTTGGCCCTAGAAGGTGAGATCTGGGGCCAGTTGTACTTTCTCTGCGCCTGGGGCTCACCCAAGGCACCTAGGTGACCACCAAGCTGCAGGTAGAGGGCCACAGAGGTGTGCAGTGGAGAGGCCCTGGCTAACCACATTCTCCAATTTCTGCCCTGCTACCTAGTCATAGGGCTGGGGTTTAGCTCAGTTGGTAGAGTGCTGCTCTGAGCTCACAGAGGCCCTAGGTTCGATCCCCAGCACCGCAAAAATGGGAGAAGGATGTGGCAATCCACTCCCAAAGCAATCAGCCAGTGAAAACCCTATCAGGGTCGCTATGAGACAGATCCAACTAGAAGGCACCTAACAATAACCACCACCACCCAGTCATACAACACAGCTGTGTCTGCCTCAAGAACCTAATTTTCAGTCTTTCCAGTGGTCTTGAAACCAGGTTCTGGATGGCTTGCCTCTACCGGGAAAACTGGTCAATCCCTCCCAGAGGGCAGCCTGATGTCCTGCACTCAAGCATTATCCTGCCACTTGGCCTGACCCTGAGCACCACCTGTTCAGAATCTCACCCTGCAATGCCCCTCCTCCACGTAAGACCTGGTGGATAGGGCCAAGAGTGGGCCCACGGCCTTCTAGAGCCCTCTGCTTACCCACAGGGCTGGGGAGCCTTGTCATCCAGTCCACCTAGGGACACATATGGCCTCCAGATGAAGGTGCTGATGTGGTACTTGCCAAAATGCTCAACCTAGGGACAAGAACCTAGGCAGATCCCGATGGAGATGCTAACACTCTCCTGGGGCTGTGCTTTCCATTCCATGGGGTGTGGCCTCTTCCCTATCCCGGCTGGCCCAAGGAACCCGAGGTAAACCCCACTCACCAGGAAAGGACTGACTCCCTCGCTCACGCACTCAGCAGACCGGCCGGCGCTCTCCCCGCCACGCGGTGGGTACTCATAGGTCTCACAGGAAGAAGCTGCGAGAGAGGAAAGAAAATGGTTGTCTCATGCTGATCCATGACTGACTCCATGACCCCTCCAGCATGACTTGGTTTCCTGATTCTCCAGAAAGCACAGCTCTCCACCCGCGGGACACTGTTGCTCCTCACCAGCCTTCCTCAACTCACAGGCTCCTCCTGGGCCTTCAGTTCTGCAGAGACTCCCTCCTCACTGTACGCCTCTCCCGGGACTCCTCTAGTACTGCCTACCTGTCCTGCTCGCTCCAGCTCTCACCTCTGTGAATCCTATGGCAACAATACGTGTACTAATTGACACATGGTGGTTTTCTTTTCCCACCAGGTGTGAGCTCTGAAGGGCAGGGGCATGTATTATATATCTTATTCCAGCTCTAAAGCAAAGGGTGGCTGCTCAAACTGACCCACTGAATTACTGCAGACAGTTCTAAACGAGGAGCCAGAACCCCAGGGCCTGAGTCTCCTCTCTGCTGCTGCTGATCTAAAACCCTGAGTCAGTCAATCTCTTACCTATCACAGGGCTCATGGGAAGCAGAGACAACAAGGCCCTGCCCTGCCACACTGCATGGCTTACAAGACAGGATGAATGAGAAGGCTTTACCAGCTCTAAAGCAAGACACAAACAGAGGAACGAATGCTGTTCCATCTTTCATCAAACAGAAGAGGCTATAATTGGAGCTGGGACATACTCCATAAATAAGTGACAATAGAATTTAGAGGCTTCAAGCAGAAGTTCAGACTTCAAACAGATTTTTCTGTGGCTTACGAAATATTCTGAAGATCTCATTTTGTTTTGTGAGTTTGTCAGTCCACATAGGCTTGGCTCAAAGTTTAGAATGGTCTTCTAAGTTTATTTTTTAAGTCTTTAGTTTGAGCTTTAAATGAATAAAATACTACGATTTGGACTTCCAAACCCATCACATGTTGTACAGTGGTTGCTCAAGGATATTGTAGATCCCTTAGAATTTTAACCTGTCTGAGGCGGAGTCTGCCATTCTCTTGCCGTTGTGGGTGTCATGCTAATAGCTGGAGGGCCAGCCGGCAAGAGGACTGGAGAGAAGGTTCCTAAACTTGTATCAGTGACCTGGGTGGTCCTTCAGCTTCAACTGGCTATTTATGACCAGGACTAGCAAAGTACGGAGGCCACCCAGGTTGCCTCCCTCTCCAGGGGTCGCATCCAGGACTCGCACTGACCTCTGTGGAGTCGGCTGTTGTCCATGGCAGGGAGGGTATTGCGTCTAGGGATGGTGGCAGCGATAGACCTGCTGTTTTCACTGATTGGAGGTCTCTGCTGAGGGCTGCCCCATCGAGGTGTTTCTGCCTGACTTGGCTTGGGGGGCCGAGGTGGGGGAGCTATCGTTGAGTCCCCAGGAGTGGCCACTGCCATGGCGTTGTGGTTCTTGTCCAGCGTGAATGTCCTAGGGATCTGGTAGGCTGAGAGTGGTGTGGTTGGAACATCCATATTATCCACTAGGAGGTCCCCGAACTCCCGGCACAGGGTGTTGCTGGGGGTCTTGAAGGTGTACGCGTCCTCGTTATCTGTCTCGGACCCTGTGAGGCTGCCCTTGGTGTGGCCATGGGAGGCCAGGCTCCGGGGCAGGTCATAGGTACTGTCTCTGAATTCTGCATTATGCCGGCTTGGCTTGGGTAAGCTATAAAAGCCGTGGACTTGACCACTGACCCCATTGACACAGTGTCCATTGCCCTGCGCCAGTTTTTGTACAGCCATGTCGCTCTTCTGCCGCGTGCCCTGAGAGAAGCTGGCACTCCTAAAAGAGAAAGAAGGGAAGCAGGGGTGGTGAGAAGAGGCCAGGGCTGCCTTGGGAGGCAACTGGATGTTCAAAGCCACGAGCAGCTCGTTGGTATGGAAGAAGTGCAAGCTGATAGGCGTGGTGGTGCACAGCTCTAATCCCAGTACTTAGGAGGCTGAGGCAGGCGATCACTGTGAAGTCTAGGCCAGCCTGGGTTGCATAGCGAACCCCTGTCTCAAAAAATCCAACAAAACCAAAAACAAACAAAAGAGCCAAACCAAACCAAACCAAACCAAATTAATCCCAAAACCAAAACCAAATCAAAATAAACAAAACAATTTAAAAAACCAAAATAATAACCATAGGCTGAGGCAGACTTGAGGTTTACCTAGGATCTGCCATATACTAGTGGTGTGAGCTTGATCAAGCTGTTTTCTTTTTGAAACTCCAATTTAAGCATCTGCAAGATGGTGATTAAAAACATACTCTAAAGGCTGTTTACACAGGACTCAGCATATCTAGCACACAGATGTTCTGGGAGTGTTAGACTTTATCCCTCTCTGTCTCTGTCTCCAAATGGTCATTTGCAGAAGTCACTCTTATCATTGGCCCTTAAACAGGTGTCAATAAGCCATCCACACTGACCGCCTACTCGTCGTTTTAAGCACCACAGAGGACAGACATTTGAATACAAAAGCTAGGAGGTAGTGGAATCCATTCTTAAGTTGGTATCAGAAAATGACAAGGGAGTCCTTTTATCTCTTTGAGTATCAGTTTTTCCTCTGTAACATAAACTAGCTGCTGGGTACTGATGTTGCATGTTATAAAGAACTTATTTAAATTTAAGATATAAACGGGGCATACTGGCACATGCCTGTAATACCAACATGTGGGAGAAGCTAGACATTTATTTTCTACCATGTGTTATGGTTTGTTAAAAGGCATTTAGCTCTTTCCAGAAATCTATAAATACATAGAAAAAATAGTTTCCTGTTTTGATTTTTAAAAAATTTCTGTGGGAAATAAGGCAGGCAGTAAAAGAGGGCAATTTGTGTTTTGTTCTAGTTCTGTTACTGATATGCCCTGTGAGTGTCACCAAGTTCCCTCCTACCCAGTGTGACCTGGTGGCCTTCAAGGATTTCTAAAGGTCCACCTGGCTCCGAGACTCTATAAGCCTTTGGCTTTATAAGAGTGGTCTTCAAACTGGATTCCATGCTTAGGTAAGTGCTCTGGGCCGTGAGGAGGCAAGGCTCTGAGCAGTACGAACCTAGGTCTGCCTCTCTGCTATGATTCTTCCGAGGATTTCATTTGGCGAAAAAAGAATCAATCTTTTCCAGCAGTGATTCTCTGCCTTTTGGAGGCCACAGGCATCTTTAAGAACGTGATAACAACTCTTGGAGCTTCTCCCCAGAACAAGGCACATGTTGTCCACATACAGACCTCTGTGCTTTTTCGGGAGTGGTGATGTCAGGACCTTATGAGGCCACTCCATAGAACTTCTGCCTTACAGAAGCTCCCACACCTCAAGGGAGCTTGTTATTTACAGATGTGACCACCAGGTGGTGGTAGTAAACTAGACCAGAAATACAGAAAGAGGAAGACAATCAGGTGCATAGTCCAGCTTCCCTCTTAGGTAAATTTGGGCTTTTGATGGCTGGAGGTTCCATTTCCGTCCCCAAACCTTCACCAGCCTACCCCACTAGGTCTCCATATTCCAGCCCCGTTTTAGTCCATTCCACACATATATCCATGCTAACAGCTATGGGCCCAGATAGTTGAATACTGAGTCCATAAGTAAGGCAGAGAGGGAAGACGGAGAGTTGATGGAAGACGGAAAGTGTTCATATCGCTGGCATTGGCCTTAGTGTTTCTCATTTTGTCTTTTGGAATTTCCAGCTCCCTGTTGGAGGCCACGTCTAGATTTGCTCATTTAACAAACATCTACTGATGTCTTCCTTCCCATCTAGGCCAGGCAGAATGGTTACAGAGCTGTCACCTCCCTGTGGGGTGTCACCGCAAATTGTTACACTCAAGGAGGGGAGAGTGTATGGCCAACCTCCCCCTGGTGGTGTTGGTGGAGAATATCAGGGAAGGTGTCTTCAAAGATGCTACTGCTGAGTAAGTCTGGAAGGAAGAACAGCAAAGCAAGGAAAAAGTGCTGCTTGGAGGCACAAAGATGCCTAACGCAACCTGGCAAGCCACTTGGGCTGGCAGAAGCATGCTAGAAGGTAAGGCTGAGAGAAAGACAAATAGCACATCATCTCACTCGGGTGGAATCTGAAAGGGTTGATCTCATAGAAGCAGAGAGTTTAATGATGGTTTCCAGAAGCTGAGGTGGGGAGGAGGAGGGGAGGGGAGACAGTGGTTAAAGGATACGTAAGTTCAGTCTGATAGGATGTATACATTTTCACACACACACACACACACACACACCACACACACACACATACACTTTTTGCAATACAGAGAGGTTGAACCCAGGGCTTCACGCATGCTATGGAAGTACCCTACCACTTAGATGCAACCCCAGCCACGTTTTTTAGTTTTTTGAGACAGGATCCTGCTAAGTCGCATGGGCTACCTCTAGCCTTGAATTTGTGATCTTCCTGCCTCAGCCTCCTGAGTTGTTGGGATTACAGGTGTGCGCCACTGTGCCTGGCTCAAGAGACCTATCATATAGCAAACTGATTACAGTATAGTTAACAATGACATATGGAACTCCTGAAAAATGTAGAGTGATGTTATGCATTCCTACCACAAAAATGATAAATGAGGTAACGCGATTGTTAATTAGCTAGATCTAACCACTAAACAATGTAGACACACTTCCAAACATCAGGGTATATAATAAAGTCCCATACTGGTATCTGCCAATTAAAAAATAGGTAAATTGGCTTGGTGTGTAGCTCAGTGGTAGAGCACTTGTCTGACACGTGTGAGGCCCTGGGTTTGATGCCCAGCTCTGGGGAAAAAAAAAAAAAAAAAAAAAAAAAAAGGCTGGTGGATGACAGGGGAGGAGCCAGGCCAGAAAGCCTCTGGAGGATTTTAAAGTGGGAATGTGGGTGGGGAGAGCATCATGGGTGGGTGTCCTGTAGTAACCTGGAACATATTCAAGGATGGACTCATTACCTTCCTCCTGAAATCTGCTACTGTTGGCTGTCCTATCTTGGGAAGCCAGAAACTGGGGAGTTATCCCTGCTGAGTTCTCACTAACCCCTGCCCAGTTCCTCCTGATTTGTCTTGTAGACCAATGACAGGCCTAACAAGCAGTCTCCTTTCCATCTTTCTAGGACCTCTCTGATCCTCTGTATCTACTGATACCTTCCTATCTTCCCCACTTGAACACCCTCACTACCATCTCAATGCCTCAGGACCATGCCAAACTCCTACATTTATTCCAGTTCCTCTTTCTAAGACTTCTCCCTGGAGCCCCCTCCCACTCTAGAATGCCAGGCACTCGTGGAGCCACAGTGGTCTTGGCAGGCCCATGTTGTTGAGTCTCTGGGCTCTCTTGTGCTGGTCACTGTGTGTGAAAGGCTTCTTGGAGATATATATGTTATTGTTGCTAGGTGCCGTCGAGTTGGGTTTGACTCATAGTCACCTTATGTACAACAGAATGAAACACTCCCCGACACTGCGCCATGACCGGCACTATGTCAGTGCTTCTCTGCTATTCATAGATTTTTCAATGGTCAATTGTTTTGGGAGTGGATTGCCAGGTCCTTCTCCCAAGCCTGCAGCACCTGGCATTCCCAGGCAGTCTCCTATCCAAGGACTAATCAGGGTGACCCCCGCTTAGCTTCTGAGATCAGACGAGATTGCATGGCAGGGTGCTATGCCTGCAGACGTTAGGAGATTGTGACAGGGTCTTGCTATGTAGCCCAGGCTGGCCTTGAACTTGAGATCGTCCTGCCTCCACCTCCCACAAGCTGGAAAGCTCCTGATCCTTCAAACTCGGCTGGAATGGCACACCCCTGATCATAGTCAATCATTCCCTTAACTGTCCCTGGAGCAGGTAGCAATTGTTACATGTGTTATATATTGTTAATTGTTTCATCCACCAAACTGTGACTTCCTTGAGGAAACAAACTGTGTCTTATCCATTTCTCTCTCCTCAGTACCCCTTTAATATTTGTCACATAGTAACAAATGAACATGGATTGAATGAACAAGCAAAAGAATGTATACATGACTGAGTAAAGAAAGCATGGTGCCACCACTCTTTTTCCTGAGCTTGACCCAAACCCTTTGGACCAGCAGACTGAAACCCGTCCTCTTTAGAACCCACTAACTTATATCCGTGGGCTGGGAGTTAGCTCAGTTGGTAGAGTGCTGTGCTGCAGTCTCTGAAGTCCCGAGTTCGATTCCCAGCACCGCAAAAAATGGGAGACGGGCCTGGCAATCCACTCCCAAGGCAATCCTGAAACAGTCAGCCATTGCAAACCCTATGAGGGTCGCTATGAGTCAGATACCGACTCCATGGCACCTAACAACAGCAACAACTTATATCCAGCTTCCCTCTATCCCAGTAGCCTCCTCTCTAGCTCAGCCCAAACATGCACACATCCACGTAGTCTACGCTCCAGTCCTGGACCTGCATTACTCACTTCTCTTTGGAATGCTCCCCGATGCATCAAAATCTTACACAAACTCCAAAAGAAGCCTTCACTTGACAAAGGCACAAGAGGTCCCCAGCTCCCTTTTCACTTCCGCCCCACCTTTCTCTGTGCTCACATAGCACTCTGGATTTTGGTCATAATGCTCACCTGCCTGTGCCATTCCACTGCTGCCAGACTACGTGCTCTAGAAGGCAGAGGCCAAATCTCACACCTGGGCCCGGGGCCTGACAGCTGGCAAACTGTACTGGTGCAGGTTGAGGGAGCGGGCCATCACTTCAGCAGCTAGGTGAGCGGAACCCCTTGTTCTGTACTATTCAAACTATGCTACAGCGTGCTCCCTTTGGGCAAGAATCAAAAGGGGGAAACCTGAGTGCTCAGAAGTCCTGTGGCCTTTCCTACTTTCATGCAAACTTTAACTGAAGCCTGTTACCATGACACCCAGAGATACTTCTGTGGCTAGATGCCTGGAAGCAGTGGATTTGGGGAGAGGCTTTTTTCCCCTGGCTACAGGCTAACAGGTAGGCTATGCAAGTACCCTACCGCTTAGATGCAAACCCAGCCATGTTTTTTAGTTTCCTGAGACAGGCATCAGAGAATAGGCAAGGTACTGTGCTGAGTACAACACTTGTGTGCGATGTCTCTTTAAATCTTCCAGCAGGCCTGAAAGATATGTATTACTCTCACATACCAGATGGGAAAAACAGTTAATGGCAGAGTTAGTGCAGGAAGACACTCCAGTGTAGAGGGGAGCTCTCTAGAGGAGAGGCACAAAATTTGGGAGAGAATATTCCCTCAAGCCAGCAGCTCAGCACCCGCTTCCTGGCCGCTCCTGGCTACTGGCTACTCTAGAGGCTGTTGGTATGTGGGTCTCCCACACTAGTTCTAGCATTTATGCGTTGGTCTTAATATCAGTCCCCAAACTCTCTCATGGATTTAGAAATGGTTTCCTAATTTTTCTACTCACTTCATTTTCTCACTTGCGCTTTTGCATATTTTCACATAACTTTATGTCTCCATACTACATCATGTTTTCCTTCTTTTCTACCCTGCTAGACTCTAAGTACCTTCACGACGGAGGGCCCAGTTTGACTTTGTTTTGTCTTGTTTTGTTTTGTTGAGACAAGGTCTCAGTGGGTAGACCAGAGCTGGCCTTGAGCTTGCTATGGAGTCCAAGCTGGACTCAAACCTGTGATCCTCCTGCCTTGGCTTCCTGAGTGCTGGGATTTCAGGCATGCACTACTACCTAGCTCTTCAGTTTGAATTTTAAGGGAAACATAATACAGAAATGCTTGTAAGAAGATTAAACACCACTTAGCACTCTATGACTGCCATTGGCAATTTTAAGAGGTCAATTGGAGCAGCTTTCTGCATTTGACTGATCCCAAATGGGTCCTTCCTATGAAGAAAAAAAACTTGTGTCACAATCTTTGAGAAAAGAGATGATCTTTGTATCTTGAACCCTTCTGGCTGTAATCGTGAGCCCTCCTTCTATGGTTACAGACCAATGTTGGATTTGTGAAACTACATGAAGCTAAAAGTTTTGTATTCTGCCATTGGTCAATCAAAGCAACTGGGTGAATGTATCAGGGAAGCCTTGGCAAAGATGAATCTTGGGTAAATTCTCCATTATCGTTTCTGATTTTACCTCTTACCCACCATCTTTCTACGGAATACAGCTTGCAGGGTTGATCATGCTGGAATCTCATCACTTGAAATTTCATCCCCTACAACCTTCACCAGAATCATGGCTTCTTAAGGTATGTGACTTGGCTCAAGGCCTTACCTGTAAGAGGCTTAACAGCCTTCTTGAAATAAGAAGACAGACACTGGCTACCTAGAATCTGGAATGAGTCCCCAAAGGCTGGAGGGCAAAAATAAATTCTGGGAAACTAATTTGTCTTCAAAGACAAAGGAACTCTGTCTTAACATTTCCAGTTCAAAACTACTTCCTTTGGCAATAGATGCTTTTCTGAACAGTTGCTTATTTTAGCTCAGTGGAAAACCTGGATTTTGAAAACTGACATTATTTTAGCAGGAATACATATTATCTAGTACTAGGGAAAAGGATAGCTATTTCTACAGTACAAATAATGATAAATAATTCACACCTTTATCTCTAAGATGCTTACTTTATTATAGCCTTATTTCAGGTCCCCCCTATAAATGTAAAAAGGTATATAGGTGGATGGCCAGTAATGCAAGCCTCAGTAAATACTGTTTCACTACAATAATCCAATCAGATTTATTTACACTGAGTCTCTGCTAGGCAGAGATGGACAAGTTGGTTCCTTCTCACAGTTTCTCAAAAAACTTTTGCATCAACACCTTTTATCCTGTGACTCTGCTACAATCTCTTAATTGTAGTAGTTTCTTTTCACTACCAAGTTGCCTGCAAATAGAGAATATTGCCTCTTCCTTCCTGTCTTTTCTTTTTCTTAACAAATTGGTCAGGATTCCCAGTAAAATGCTAAACAGAAATGGTAAGACCACCTTGTCTCCCATTTTAGTAGATTCAGAATTTGCTGAGAAATACTTTTGTGTGAAGTGTTGAACTTTGTTAAATGTTTTCTTTGCATTTACTGGGGTGATGATTATATGATTTTTCTACTTTATTCTCTTAATGTGATGAATTTAATTGGTTAGATGATTTTTATTTTTAATTAATTATCATTATTATTATTATTATTATTTTGCAGTACTAGGTGGGGGTTGAACCCAGGGCTTCATATGTGCTAGGGAAGTACTCAACCACTGAGCTGCATACCTAGCCACTTTAAAAATTTTTTTATTTTAAGACAGGGTCTTGCTAAATTGCATAGGCTGCCTCTGGTCTTGAACTCATGATCTTTCTGCCTCTGCCTCCTGAGTCACTGGAATTACAGGTGTGCACCATGGTGCCTGGCATCATTGGTTAGTTTCTGAATATCAAGCCAAACTTTGTTCCTGGGAAAAACACTACTCTGTCATGATGTCTTATCCCATCCCACTTTTTAGATGGGTCTCGCTGAGTAGCTCACGCTGGCTTTGAACTTGCCTAGATGGTTTTACTAGTAAATTCTGTTAGGCATTCAAAGATGAGATAATACAAATCATACCCGCATTCTTTCAAGAAACATAGAATGAAAGTTGGAATCCTTTCACAATTCCTTTTATGAGACCAGCATGACCCTACAACCAAAATCTGGCAAAGATTATAGGAGAAAATTACAGAGCGGTATCCTCTATGAACACAGATGCAGACATCCTTTTTAGTAAAAAAAATTGTGTGTGTGTATCTGTGTTTCAGGGATAATATACATATTAGTGAATACATGTTTGTACACATTAGAGATAAGACATCAGAAACTGGCATGGTGGTGCATAACTGTAATCTCAGCTACTTGACAGGCTGAGGTGGGATGATCCCAAGTCTTACATTTGAATCTGATTCTTTTTGAGATGACTTTAGTACAGGATGAGAGGTAAGGTTATAGTATCTCTTTCTCATCTGGATATCCAGTTCTCCAAGCACCATTTATTGAAGAGGCTATCCTTCCAATGTATGTTTCTGGTATCTTTGTTGAGCATCAGTTGGCTGTAGATGTGTGGGTTTATTTTGGGGATCTCTATTCTGTTTCACTGATCTATGTGTCTGTTTTTATGCTGTTTTGTTGTGCTGTTTTATGCTGTACTATGCTGTTTTGGTTACTATGGCTTGTGTTATGGCTCTGAAATCAGGTATTGTGATGCTTCTAGCTTTTTCCTTTTTGCTCAAGATTGTTTTGGCTATTCAGGGTCTGTGCTTCCATACCAACTTTAGGATGTTTTCTAGTTCTGTGAAGAATGTCATTGGAATTTTCATGAGGACTGCTTTGAATTTACAGATTGCTTTGGGCGGTATGGACATCTTAACAATATTGTTTCTTTCAATTCATAAACATGAAATTCTTCCCATTTTTTTGTGTCCTCTTCAGCATCTTTTAACAGTGTTTTATAATTTTTATAATTTTCATTGTTGTTGTTGTTGTTGTTAGGTGCCGTCGAGTCAGTATCCGACTCATAGCGACCCTCTGTACAACAGGGGAAACACTATTGTCAGTGCTTCTCTGCTGTTCATAGGGTTTTCAATGGCAGATTGATTTTTGGGAGGCGGTTGCCAGGTCCTTCTCCTAAGCCTACAGCTTCTGGTGTTCCCAGGCGGTCTCCCATCCAGGTACTAACCAGGCCCAACCCTGCTTAGCTTCCAAGATCTGACAGGATCGGATGCCACAGGGCTACAGCTGCAGGCCCAATTTTCATTGTAGAGGTTTTTAATTTCCTTGCTTGAGTTTATTCCTAGGTCTTTCACTTTTTTATTTTTGTAGTTGGGCCCAGATTTAGCTCAGTTGGTAAAGTGCTGCTCCACATTCTCTGAGGACCCAGGTTCGATCCCCAGCAACACAAAAATGGGAGAAGGATGTGGCAATCCACCCTTGAAGCAACCCCCCCAAATAATCAGCCATTGAAAACCCTATGAGGGTGGCTGTGAGTTGGACCTGATTTGAGGCACCTAACAACAATTTTTGTAGCCATTGTGTATCAGATCACTTTCATGATTTTTTGTTCAGAAAGTTTGCTATTGGTGTACAGAAAAGCTAAAAGCTACTGATTTTTGTGTAATTTTGTGTCCTGCAACTTTACTGAATTTATCAGTTCTAAAACAGTCTCTTGGTAGAATCTTTAGGTTGTTCTATATATAAAGTCATATCATCTGCAAACAGATGCAAATCATATCATGAGCAAATTTCCTCCCTTCCTATTTGTGTGCCTTCAATTACTTTCTTTTGCCTAATTGCTCAGGATACAACTATACTATAGTTAGTACTATATCACACAAGAGTGGAGAAAGTGGACACCCTTGTCTTGTTCCTAATCTTAGATGAAATGCTTTTGGCTTTTTCCTAATCAGTATGAATGTGTCTGTGGGCTTATATATGTAGCCTTAAGTGCAGGTATGATCCTTCTATACCTAATTTTTTCAAGGCTTTTATAATGAAAGGACATTGGCTTTTATAAAATGCTTTCTTCTGCATCTACTAAGATGATTGAATGACTTTTACCATTCATTTTTGTTGGTGTGATGTATTATGTTTATTGATTTGCATAGGTTGAACTATCCTTGCGTCCCTGAGATGAAACCAACTTTCTCATGGTGATGATCTTTTTAATATGCTGCTGAATTTGATTTGCTAGTATTTTGTTGAGAATCTTTGTTATTTCTTTCCTTCCACTAATTTTGGTTTTGGTTTGTTCTTGCTTTCCTAGGTCCTTGAAATGAATCTTGGATTGTTTATTTTAAATCTATTTTTTGCTGTAGGCACTATTTATAGCTATAAGCTTTCCTCTTATTACTGATTTTATTGTGTCCTACAATTTTGGTATGTTGTGTTTCCATTTTCATTTGTTGCAAGAAATTTTAAATTTTCCTTTGATTTCTTAGATAATCCAGTGTTCATTCAAAAGTGTGTTTTTCATTATCCATACCTGTAGAATTTATAAAATTTCTTTGTTGAATTCCAGTTTTAGTCCATTGCCCATTTAGCCCATTGTGATAAAAAAGACACAGGATATGATTTCAATTTCTTAAAAATTGTATATTTTGTTGCTATGAAAGGAATGTTCTGCAAATGTCTCTTAAATCCAATGAATCTATAGTACAGGTTAACTCTGATGCTTGTTTGATTTTGTTTCTTTTTCTTTCTGGATGATCTTTTATACACTGATGAGAGTGTGTGTTGAAGTATTCCCTATTATTGTATTGGAACCTATCTCTCCCTTTAGGCCTAAGGGTGTTTGTTATATAAAATTGAGTGCTCTGACATAGGGGTACATATATTTATAACCATATCCTCTTGTATTGATCCCTTAATCATATATAGTGTCCTTCTTTGTCTCTTCTATGGTTTTTTCCTTAGTCTGTTTTCTCAGATACAAGTATAGCTATTCCTGCTCACTTTAGATTTTCATTTGCTTGGAATATCACGTCTCATCCTTTCACTTTTACTCTGTGTGTGTCTTTGCTGGTGAGGTGAATTTCTTGTAAGCAGCATATCATGGGGTCTTATTTTTTTAATACATTTAGCCAGTCTGTATCTTTTAATTGAAGAATTTATTCCATTTACATTATAGATTATAACTGTTAAAGACCTAGTTTTGTCATTTTATTGATTTTCTTCAAACCGTTTTGAATATTCTCTTTTCTTCCTCTCTTGTTCATCTTTGTGATTTGATGGTTCACTGTGTGAAGATTTTTGTTGTTGTTATGTTTTGTGGTGCTGAGGACTAAACTCAGAACCATGTATATGGTAGGTAAGCATTCTACCATTGAGCTATATTCCTAGCCTGTGTATTGATAATGTTTGATTCTTTTCTATTTTTCTTTTGTAAGTCTGCTCTTCCAGTGGGATTTTATATACTTCTACATGCTTTCATGATGGTAGTTAGCTTTCTTTTACTTCTGGATGTAGGACTCCTTTAAGCATACCTTGAGTTCCCTCAAGTTCTGCTTGTCTTGTTGTTGTTGTTGTTGTTAGGTGCCGTCGAGTCAGTGTCCCACTCATAGCAACCCTCATAGGGTTTTCAATGGCTAAGTGCTTCCTGATTGCCTTGGGAGTGGATTGCCAGGCCCTTCTTCCACTGCTTGTCTTAGAAGGTCTTTATTTTTCTTTCATTTATCAAGTATAGACTTGTTGGGTAGTGTTCATGGTTAGCAGTTATTTTCTTTCAGGACTTGGAATATGTTATTCCATTCTCTACTGGACTGAAAGAGTTCTGTAAGGAAATCTGCTGTAACTGTAATGGGATACCCTTAAATGTGACTTAGTGTTTTTCTCTTACAGATTTTAGAATTCTGATAGTTTGATTGTAATATGCCGGTCATGTGCATTTGTGGTCCTATAAGCTTCCTGTATGTGGACATCCATATATATCCTAAGATCAGAAAAGTTTTCTATTAATTCACTGAATAGTTTTTCTATGCCTTTAAACACGCCCTCTTTTTTCTCCTTTAAGTACTCCCAAAATTCAGATATTTGTTCATTTAATGGACTCCCAAAGTTCTTGAATGTTCTCTGTATTCCTCCTCCTCCTCCTCCCTGACTGGGACACTTGAAAAGATCTATCAAGTTCAGATATTCTTTCTTTCCTTTCATCTAGTCTATTGAAATTTTCAACTGTATTTTTTTATTTAAGCTATTTCTGTTCAGTTCTTTGTCAAAATATCTATCTTTTTGCTTCTTTTTGCTGTATTTCTCATTCCTATGTTGTATTGCCTAACTAATTTCATTTAAGTATCTGTATTCTTTTGGATCTCATTGATCTTTTTAAAAAAATAATCATTCTGAGCTGGGCACAGTGGTGCACGCCTGTAATCCCAGAGACTTGGGAGGCAGAGGCAGGAGGATCGCAAGTTCGAGACCAGAGGCAGTCTGCAAAACTTAGTGAGACCCTATCTCAAAAAGTAAAAAAATGGGCTGGGGGTGCAGCTCAGTGGTACAGCACTTGGAAAGCATGCAAACATGAGGCCCTGGGTTCAAACCCCAGTACCGCTAAGTAAATAAATAAATAAATATAGTCATCCTGTTAAATTCTTTATCAGGTATTGTGTCTATATTGATTTCTTTGGTATCTGTTTCTAGAGAGTTATTGTGCTCTTTTGGAGATGTCATGTTACCTTGTTATATCAAATTTCTTTGCCTCTCCATTGAGATCTGCACATCTTGTGGATCAGTTATCTCTACCACTTTTATGGGGGTGGCCTTCTTAGTAAGTAGCTTCCTCCTGAAAATACTTTTTGGGGTGTCAGTTTGGTATACAGTGTCAGCTTTGTTTCTACCTGTGCACATTACTGTAGTCTTCCTATAGAGCTTCTTTGGCTTTAATTAAGGACTGAGTGCACATCGTGTACTGTGGCAGAGTCAGAAAGACCTGCTGTTTCTGTGGGACACATAAGAGCAGGAACATTCTAGAGGTTGAGGAAAGGGTGGTGCGGATGGGTATTGCTAGTCCTGTAAGTCTCATGAGGAAAGGAGAGAAAGAATGAACCCCAAAATCCCAAAGACCATTGGTAGAAATTTTGTTACTATAAAAAATAGCAACAGGTAGAACTAGGAAGCTAAGTAAACCTAAATAAAGTTAATACAAAGAAACATACACCACTGGTGCTAAGACCACTCAATGGTAAAAGGAAAGGCTTTTCAAAACATAGTCCTAGCAGATGTGGTGGCATACTACTGTAATCCCACCACCCAGAACGCTGAAGAGGGGGAATTGTGAGTTCGAGATCATCCTAGACTACATAATGATTTCCAGGCCAGCCTGGGTTACATAGTGAGATCTTGTCTCAAAACAAAACAAAACAAAAAAGACAACAACAACAACTCCCAAAAAAGGTATTGGAAAATTGGATATCAACATATAAAAACAGATATTATAGTTTTACACCATATACAAAATTAACTCAAAATGGATCAAATACCTAAGTTTAAGAGTTTAAGAGCTAAAACTATAAACCTCTTAGAAAAAAAAAACAGAAGAAAAAGCTTCATGACTCTGGATTTAAATGATTTCTTGGTTATGATACCAATAGCACAAAAAACAAAAGTAAAAATAAACTGGACTACTTCAAAATGAAAACACATGTGTGTCAAAGGACACGATCAATTGAGTAAAAATGTAACCCAGGAAATGGGGGAAATATTTGCATATCACCCATTTTGTAAAGGGTTAATAACAGAATATATAAGATTCTTTTTTTCTTTTTTCTTTTTCAGTACTAGGGTGTCAAACCCAGGGCCTTCAACACGCTAGGCATGTGCTCTACCACTGAGCTGCACCTCAAACCTCTTTTTATTTTATCTTATTTTTTATTTTGAGACAAGGTCTTGTTAAATTGTACAGGCTGCCTCTGGCCTCAAACTTGTGGTTCTCCTGCCTCAGCCTCCCAAGTCATCGGGATTACAGTTATGTGCCATGGTACCCAGCTTAAAGAACTCTTACAACTCAACAATAACAACAACAAACTTCAATAAAAATAAAATGTATGGGCTGGTGGCAGTGGGAGGGTGGGGGGAATGACAATGAAATAACGTGAATAGAAATTAAAAAAAAAATACAAATGGCCAATAAAAACATGAAAAATTGCCCAACACAACTAATCATTAGGTTAATGCAAATAAAAAACATAGTAAGATACCATCTCACACCCATTATTGTCAATATCAAAAATGAACAAAGTTAGTGTTGCTAGCAAGGAATTGGAATCTCCATGCAATACTGGTGCAATACTGGTGGAATCTCCATGCAATACTGGTGCAATACTGGTGAGAATGTAAAATGATATAAGCTGCTATGGAAAATCTGAGAATAGAATTACTGTTATGGTCCAAGAATTCCACTTCTGGGTCTAGACCCAAAAGAAATGAAAACAAGGTCTTGAAGTATATTTGTATACCCATATTCATGGCAACATTAATTACAATAGCCAAAAAAGAAAAATGGAGGCAATCCAAATATCTATCAATGGATAGATATCAATGGAAGCTGGGCATGGTGGTGCACGCCTTTAATCCCAACAGTTGGGAGGCTGAGGTAGGAGAATCCCAAGTTCGAGACCAGCGTGAAGTATTTTGTGAGACTTTATCTCAGAAGAAAAAAAATAATAAGAGAAGAATGGATAAATGCAATGTGGTATATAAATGCAACTAAATAAGCTGGGAGCCATCACACATGCCTAAAATCTCAGTGACTTGCAAGGCAGAGGTAGGAGGATCACAAGTTTGAGACCACGGGCAGCCTGTGTAATTTAGTGACATTTTGTCTCAACATAAAAAAAAATAAAAAATAAAAATAAAAAAGGAACTGGGGTTTACACCTCATTAGTAAAGCACTTGCCTAGCATTCATGAGGCCCTGGGTTCAACCCCCTGTACTGGGGGTGGGGGCAAATAAGTAATAAAATATCATCTAACTTTAAAAAGGAAGGAAATGCTGGAACATGCTAACTTGAGGGTATTATGTTAAGTGAAGTAAAGCAGGCACAACAAGTACACTTTATGATTTCTCGTATATCAATGTAAGAGTACCTCAGGTACCCTACAGCAATCAAATTCACAGAGGCAAGAGTAGAATGGTGGTTTCCAGGGGTTGAGGGGAGAGGAA
This sequence comes from Pedetes capensis, assembly GCA_007922755.1. Taxonomy (NCBI): domain Eukaryota; kingdom Metazoa; phylum Chordata; class Mammalia; order Rodentia; family Pedetidae; genus Pedetes; species Pedetes capensis. The sequence continues at coordinate 61,698 of VMDO01010787.1, forward strand.
ATGGGGTGTTGTTTAATGGGTAAAGAGTTCCAGTTCTTCAAGATTAGAAGATCTCTGGGGATGGGTTGTACAACAATGTGAATGTAGTTACTACTGAACTATACACTTAAAAATGCACAAGCTGGTAAATTTTACATTACATATTTTTCACAATTTTTTTGAAATGGAGAAAAATCATTTAGAGGAAGATATAGTACATAGAGAAGAAGAATGAAACAATAGCTGATCTCTCGAGACAATGAAAATTAGAAGACCATAGAATGACATCCTTCAAATGCTTAGATAGTACTGTCATTGCAGAATTCTATACCCTGAAAAAAATCTCTCTCAAAAATGAAATTAAGATAATTTTCAGATAAATGCAAAGTGGGAAAATTAGTCACCAGGGGACTCACATGGCAAGAAATGGTAAAGGGAGCTCTTCATGCTGAAGAAAAAGAAAATCAGATGGAGACCTTCCTGAACAAGGCTTAACTTTTGCTTTCAACGTATATTTTAGAGAACTTACAAGGGAAAAATAGTCTTGCAATTATGCAGATATTTACTATTTCTATTGTTCTTTTATTCCTGAAGATCCAAATTTCCTGCTGGTACTATCTTGCTTCATTCATCCTGAAGAATTTATTTATTTAAAGCAAATCTCTCCTGGAAGTTCTCTTATTTTTCCTTTATTTGAGAATGTTTTAATTTTGATTTTATTCTTGAAGGATAATTTTATAGGATATAGACTTCTGGGTTGATAGAAGTTTTTTTTTTTTTCTTTCCATTAATTTTCAAGTGTGTTTTCCTTTATCACACAGAATATTGTTGTAACAGAGGCTTTAGAATCTGTTTCTGGTAATTCCAACATCTGGGTTTACCTTAAGGTTAGCACCTCTGTCTCCCACAGAGAACTGGATACATTTTGCTGGTTCTCTGTATGTGGAGAAATTTTGGATGATGTTCTGCATGGGGTGAATGCTATGTAGTGTAGACTATGGGTTCTCTTATAAGCCTCACAAGAATGTCTATGTTTTTGTTTTGCAGGAAATCAGCCTGGTTAGGTTCAGATTGAAAATTTTGTGTTTCCTTTTGTATGTGATTCTGTGTGTGGCAGTTCAAACATTAACTCAGTTCAAACAGTCTTTGTTATGCTGGCTGAGTCTGTCCCACACATGTGTAGTTCAAAGGAGCCTAAAACTTGTGTGTTTTCATACCCCAAATTCAGAGATCCTGTCTCCAGATCACTCCACTCTAGTATGCACCTTTCTAGCCTCCAAGGGATGCCATTTCTGGCTTCTCTACCCAGAAAGATGGGGTGTCCATGAGAGTTTCAGGCACTTGTCCCACGTGCTGCTCTGTGATGGGGTCCTCTCTGGAGGCAAATCCATGAGAGACAGAAAATTCTTCTGTGTGGAGTATTTTCCAAGTTCTTCTCTCCACAGTCTGTGTCAGTTTATTTACTTTTTAGAGTTTGGGGTTTTATATTTTGGATTTTTTCTAGAGTTTTTAGTTCTCATCAGTGGGAAGCATAGCCTGAAGTAGCTTCTGCCACCATAATGGAAGTTGTTGTTGTTAGGTGCCATCAAATCGGTATCCGACTCATAGCGACCCTCATAGGGTTTTCAATGGCTGACTGTTTTGGGATTGCCTTGGGAGTGGATTGCCAGGTCCTTCTCCCATTTTTGCGGTGCTGGGAGTTGAACTCAGGACCTCAGAGACTGCAGTACAGCACTCTACCAACTGAGCTAAACTCCAGCCCTATAATGGAACTACAACTCCTAAATTATTTTTCCAAGTTTCTTTATTTTTTCTAAAATTCACCGTCTCTTCATTCATTATTAGTCATGATTTTTTCACTCGTAGATCAAAAAAAATAGCAATTATTTTAAAGTACTTTTAGGCTACCTCCAAAATCTGTTTATTTTGGTCTGTTTCTATGTACTAAATCCGGTCAGCTATTCTTTTACAATTTCTTTATACATCATTTGTTATTGTATACTAAACATTTTGTATGACATGTTACAGGAACTTCATAGGAAAAGCCATATAAATTGAATCTCGCTTTTTTGGTTTAATATTCTTTCGTATTTTTTTATTATTGTTGTTTTGTTTGTTTTTGTTTTCTGAGACAAAATTTACTATGTAGCCCAGGCTAGCCTTGAAGTTGTGATCTTCCTGCTTCAGCCTCCCAAGTGCTGGGATTTCAAGTGTACAGCACCATGTACAGCACCTTTAGTTTTTTTTTCCCAAATTTGTCCACAGTTTGTAATTGTTACGGGGCTTAGTCTGATGTAAGCTATTCTACTACTTTCAGAAATTACATTCTTTTCTGGACTTAGGAAAGCTTCCTTCCTACCTTCATTTTCCCCTTGGAATTCTGAAAATTCTTGAATATATTTTCTCCAAAAATCTCCCTGAAATCCTGCTCATCACCCTCTTGCTCTCTCATCCACACAAGTGTAAACAAAGACACAGAAAAAAAGCACAGATTGGTCAAGGACCCACAACAATGCTCCTTCCCCAGCTGTAAGAAAGTTCTGTCTTCTAGCTGGGCGTGGTGGCACACGTCTGTAATCCCAGCGGCTTGGGAGGCGGAGCCAGGAGGATTGCAAGTTCGAGACCAGAGGAAGTCTATGTAACTTAGCGAGACCCTGTCTCAGGAAGTAAAGAACAAAAATAAAAGGGCTGGGGGTGCAGCTCAGTGGTCCAGCACTTGCAAAGCATGCAGGCGTGAGGCCCCAGGATCAACCCCCAGTACCACACACACACAAAAAAAAGAAAGTTCTGTCTTCTCTGTTTTGTTATTTCTCTACAACATGGCTTTGTTCAAGTGTTTATTATGCACCTACAGTGCCCTGTGACTTAATGAGCAGTAACATAGTCTCATAGTCTGAGGCAGAAAGTTCCAAATGTTGTGAGAGAGATAATAAAAAAAAAAAAAAACTGCTATAGTAATTCAGAAAGGAAACAAATTCCAGCCAGGAAGACTAAGGAGGCTTCTCAGAGGAGGCAGGGCACAGAGGGAGGGCTTCCAGCTGCTGACTCTAAGCAATTACATGTACATATTGGTTCTCTAGTGCTTTAGCAGTATCATGGGAGTAGAGGAGGTGGGAGTTGTGAATATTATATGGAGTTTCTACTTAAGGTATGATCTGCAGAAAGGTGGCATTGGCAGCTCTAATGTTTATTGAAAGGGTCTCAGGACCCAGCTCAGGGGTCCAGTATCAGAGAGAGTAGTTCAGTAAGACCCACAGGTATTTCATGTGCCCTAATATTAAGTACTTACTTTCATACTAGAATTAGGAGTTTACAATCTCAATGTTTTCTACTCTGAGGAAATCATATGTGTGGTACAAGAGGATGGCTCCCACAGAGACCTGCTAACAGGTACTGTGTGTTTACTAGTGGGTTCCTGATGTTTGCTTTGTCATTTGATGTTTACAAGTGACCTGTTGAATTAGTTACTCCTATTCTGGAGATGGGGGCTGGGATTTAGCTCAGTTGGTAGAGCACTGCACTGCAGTCTCTGAGGTCCCGAGTTCAATTCCCAACACCGCAAAAAATGGGAGAAGGACCCAGCAATCCACTCCCAAGGCAATCCCAAAACAGTCAGCCATTGAAAACCCTAGGAGGGTTGCTATGAGTCGGATACCGACTCGAAGGCACCTAACAACAACAACAACAACATTCTGGAGATAGCCTGCAGCTGTACCACTGTGGCATCTGATCCCATCAGATCTCGGAAGCTAAGCAGGGTCGGGCCTGGATAGTACTTGGATGGGAGACTGCCAGGGAACATCAGGTGCTGTAGGCTTGGGAGAAGGACCCGGCAACCTACTCCCAAAAAAATAATCAGCCATTGAAAAATGCTATTAATAGCAGAGAAGCACTGACAATAGTGTTTTGCCTGTTGTTAAGTAGGGTGGCTATGACACTGACTTAATAGCACCTAACAACAACAACCACCTTCTGGAGATAAGGAAATTGAAGGTTAAGCAGGTAAAATAAGTGGCCTAAGATCACAAAAGGCTGGGATTTAGCTCAGTTGGTAGAGCACCGCTCTGCAGTCTCTGAGGTCCCAAGTTCGATTCCCAGCACCGCAAAAATGGGAGAAGGACATGGCAACCCACTCCCAAGGCAATCCCAAAACAATCTGCCATTGAAAACCCTATGAGGGTCGCTATGAGTTGGACATGACTCGATGGCACCTAACAACAACAAGATCACAAAGGAAGTGACAGAACCTCAATTTGAGCCCCTATCTGGCTGATTCCAAAGCCTGTAACATGCTTTTCATTATACCACCCTGCCTATATCTGGTTTGTGGTTCAGGAGAAGCAAGTGCTATTTACAGTTCTGCCACTAATTAGTTCAGTGGTCTGGGCTAAATCATTCTGTGTTTTAAAAACTCAGCTTTTCATGTGTAGCTGGTGGAAGATGAACTAGGGAAAGTTCACAAATGAACAAATGATACTTCAGAAAAATGGGTATTTGAGGCAGCCTAAATACTGAGTCTGGAGAAGGACCTGACAATCCACTCCCAAGGCAATCCCGAAACAGTCAGCCATTGAAAACCCTATGAGGGTCACTATGAGTCGGATACTGACTCGACGGCACCTAACAACAACAACAAACACTGAGTCTGGACTCTGTTGTATGGCAGTGACTCAGAAAAACCTAGAATGGCATGAAATAGAGAAGACCACAGAACTGAGCAGCTCAGGGTTCCAGTCCTACCTTGCCCTCTGTTAGTTGTGAACTCAGTTTCCTCACAATAAAATGGAGCTAAGTTATGTACAATATCTTTCAGTATGTTTTACTGGCTTAAGTGACCTTGTGAAAATATTTGCACAGATTTCATGAATTGATATATTAATATTTGTATTTCAATCTTTGCCTTAATTTTTAAAACATGAATTAGATATTTCTACATTAATTTAGAAACATGATTTGTAATCTTGGCTATGACAGCAACTGGGCATTTACTCTGGAAAAGCCAATGAGCTCTGTGCTAATGTCTCCTTATAATGAGAATAAAAGGTAATAAAAATAGGCACAAGTTCTGCACCTGTGGAAGAGCTGGTGGGGTTGGAAAAACAAAGATCATATTAATCTAGTGCGGGGAAGAGGTCTGTGCTCTAAGAATCTTCTGTGATGATGGAAATGTTTTATATCTATGCTGTCCAGTTCATAGCCGCGTGAAACTACTAAGCACCTAAAATGGGGTTGGCTCATCAGAGAAACTGAATTTTAAATTTGATCCAATTTTAATTAAGTTTAAGTAGTTGCACATGAATAATTGCTACTGTAGGGAACAATGTAGCTCTGGACCAAAAGTGAAGCATGGCATTGTTCAACCATTTTTATAGCTATACTCTTAAGGCCCATGAGAAAATTGACTGCAATTTCGAAACTCGAGCTCCTAATCCCTTTTATACTTAAATCAAAGTGTTTTTTAGGCATGATTTTTAATAATGAGAGGTTTCTTTGGAACTCAGTTATTGCTTCTGAAGCAACACAGATGATACCAATAAAATGTGAAGGTTACATAAACAATAAATTGTTCTGTTACACATATGCTTGTTTACCTGAAATGATACAGTATTTTATTCCCTTGTCTTCCAGGTGGAAAATCAAGGACTGAAAAGTAGTAGGCCCTGTGGTCTCTCACCCATGTGATGGCCCTGCCACCTCCTACCTTGCATTTTCTGTCCTCCGGCTGATGCACTGGTGCAAGTAGAGATACTCCTGAGGTGCACTGGTGGACAAGGCAGGCTGCACGTGGTTTGACACCGGGGGCTCAAACGTGAACAAAGTGGGCTGGCTGGAGTGCGAGGGGGCAGACGACTTTCGTTCTCGCAGCAGGTGCTGACTGGAGCTGCTGAGCTCAGCTGGAGAAGAGTGGGGGCCGTGGCCGGCTGAGGGAATGTTTCTCAGGGAGTCTGTGGAAACGAGAAAGAGCCCTGTGAGTGGAAAAGGAAGGAAAGGTGACCTTATCCTAAAGAGGGCTGTCAGAGGAAGAAAAAAATGTTAAGGGCAGAGGCACCAATGCAGCTGCAGCATTCTTGTCACCTACGGGTCCCTCTGGGGCTGGGATTTAGCTCAGTTGGTAGAGCACTGCGCTGCAGTCTCTTTGGTCCTGAGTTCAATTCCCAGCACTGCAAAAATGGAAGAAGGGCCTGGCAATCCACTCCCAAGGCAATCCCGATACAGTCAGCCATTGAAAACCCTGTGAGAGTCGCAATGAGTCAGATACCGACTCTAGGCACCTAACAACAACAACAACAACAACAACAACAACAACAACGTGGATCCCTCTGCTCTGGGCATTTTGGCTGAGTGGGACATGCTTGTTACCTGTGCGCCACTCCTGGAGAGATTGGAGGCCAGCATCTACCATGACCTGCTGGGAGGTGTGGCAACCATGGTCCAGGGGCACAGGCAAGGCCAGGCTCTGGAGCAGTGACCACCAAGGCTTCCTTCTCCTTGGTGGCTTCTGCTGTCACCACCACCCTCCTAAGTCTGGCTGTTAAGTGAGGCATCACTTACAGTTGTTGTTGTTAGGTGCCGTCGAGTTGGTATCCGACTCATAGCGACCCTCATAGGGTTTCCAATGGCTGACTGTTTCAGGATTGCCTTGGGAGTGGATTGCCAGGTCCTTCTCCCATTTTTGTGGTGCTGGGAATTGAACTCGGGATCTCAGAGACTGCAGTGCAGTGCTCTACCAACCGAGCTAAATCCCAGCCCCATTGCTTATGGAAGACTCACTAATTGAGGCCTGGGACTGTGCCTTCCGTGGTAATGATGACACAAATGTCTTGACCCCAGCTCCTCCTGCCAGCTCTTCCAAGCCCTCCGAGGGCAGCTATGACCCCCACTCCCAGCTGCTCTCCATCTACTGCTCCTTCCTCTCTCTTAACTTATCTCAAACTCTCCTCTGTTGTGCTAGAAAGGAAGTGAGGTATTAGGAGAGATAATAGCTTAGAGTGCCACACCCCAAGCCTAGGGCATTATTCACTTGGCTGGCTCCCCAAGCTTTGGCTAAATTCCTTAGCATAACATATCAGGCCTTTCACAGTCTGACCTATTTCCTGCTTTTCTCCAGCCATAAACAAGGCATATGGAAGCATCGCGAGTCTCTGAACACAGGAGCCTCTTTTGTGATATTTTGTTTCGGCTTATGCTGTGTCTACTGCCTGGACGTCACCTGGCCTTTCCTAGCAAACCCTACCTGGATATCACATTCGCTGGGAAGCTTTCCTAGATTTGGTTTTAATTCTGAGTGCCAACAGCCTATGCTTCCTTTATATCCTGGTCACTCTCCTTCCATGCCCAGCCCCTGGGTTTCTGAGAACAGTACTGTGATACTGTTGCCTCCATAGTCCCTCATAGCATTTACCTCATAAAGGTCCTACATAGAAGGCTGCTAGTCCATGGTCACAGATCAAGCAAAAACATTCATTCAGCACTCAAAAATTCTCATAGTGAAACATGTTCTGAAAAAATAAGGGCTTAGAGGTGTAAGTTCAGATGATCTGCTAGGTAGGGGGAGGATGTTTTGGCGATGGTGGCTGTCTAGGGTTATTCAAACCCTATCAGAAAGGACACAGTTCTCCATCTATTCTGTTATTTGACCTATTTTAGGCTGTGCCCTGCTCATGGCCCTAGGCAGGATCACCAGCTCATCAATGCTCCACAGCGCTTAATTACTCTCCAGTCACTTCTAACAGTGGGCAGGGCATCTTCAGTCAGTGTACAGCAGAAAAAGCCAATGGCCCTCTGGGGAGAAACTGTTCCACTGACAGCTGTATTGACTTCCAAAATGAGTTCCCATTGTGGGTCTTGCAGTGATCTGGACGTTTGTTAACAGAATCAACGCCTTTATTACTCCATCAGTTCTGTGAGATGAACTCTCTAATGGTGGAGGAGAAAGGGCCTATGCTAGGGGACAGAGGAACCATGGCACCAGGAGAGGAAAACAAGTTGCTGTCTGAGAAGACATTGTTGTTGTTAGGTGCTGTCGAGTCGGTATCCGACTCATAGCGACCCTCTGTACAACAGGGAAAACACTATTGTCAGTGCTTCTCTGCTGTTCATAGGGTTTTCAATGGCAGATTGATTTTTGGGAGGGGGTTGCCAGGTCCTTCTCCCAAGCCTACAGCTTCTGGTGTTCCCAGGCGGTCTCCCATCCAGGTACTAACCAGGCCCAACCCTGCTTAGCTTCCAAGATCTGACAGGATTGGATGCCACAGGGCTACAGCTG
>VMDO01010788.1:0-69927 GCA_007922755.1 Pedetes capensis
CCCTGCTTAGCTTCTGAGATCTGACAGGATCGGATGCCACAGGCCCATGGCTACAGGCATATATATGTATATGTTATAATTTTTTCAACATACAGATCTTGTACATAGTATGCTAGATTTATAATTAATGTTTTGATGCTATTATAATGACACTTTCAAAATTGCCCAAATGGCAGCAGCAGATGGTGGTGAACCAGGGCCCAATGCCACCCTCTCTTGCTTACCCCAACCCTAGGACTCACTTACCATTCTCTTGCTGCAGTGGGTGGGATATTGTGTCATCCCCAGTGGATCTGAGGCCTTCACTCCTCTGTGAGGCTTGCACCATACTGCTTTCCTATTACAAACTGTGCAGCCAGGACCTCTGTGGTGGAGAGGTGGTGGACCATGCTGCTGGCATCAACCAAACTTTCTGTCCCTGGGGGCTCATTCACCAATTTCTCTTTGTGGGAAGTGATGTCAATGTCTTGTCAGCAGGTTGTTGGCAGGTTGGCAGGGCTGTGCTCCATAATGGATCCAAGCTCTAGGCCCCTGTGCGGAATATTCCCTGGACTGTATGCTCTCCATGCTTTGTGATGGGGATGATGAGGGATCGTCTATGGTGGTTTCTCTAGTACTTCAATTTGGACTCCAATATTGTCCCCCAAACTCTCTCCACTGTCTGTGTAGTCCATATCATACTAGAGGAATTGCGGTTGCTTTCTTGGTGGCCAAGTTCTGTGATAGTAATAATTTTCTGTTCCTGCTGGGTCAAAGCTCCATGTTTCAGATGGTGCACTTTCTCTGATCTGCCACACTAATTCCTTCTTTTTAAAAAAAATTTTCTGTAGTTGATAGTAGTTAAGTAGCTCTGTATTTCTTTACCTCTGTCTCTAATCTAACTTTTTTTTTACTATATCTGTGTGTTCAGTATGAGTTCTAAACCATTATTTAAGTTCTTCTGTTTCTCTGAGTCTCAAGGGGGGGGTTATTATTTGTCTGCCATCTTCAACTTCTCCCTTCAAGATTTCTTCTATTAAGAGTAGTTTAAGATCCTTTTGCCTAGATAGATATAAATTCATTTCTAGTTCAAAAATTTTGACTTCTTATTCTTTGCTTCCTTTCAGTTTCTAAATTTTCTAATATTTGAACTACAATTATGGCTCCTAGTATTTTTCCTTTTATATACAATGCAAAAATTAATGCAGTTATTTAGCTAAAAAGTAAAACAAAGAGAACTGTTTCTTCTTTCTTTAATCTCTTCTCTCAATTTCTTTTTTGAGCTAGGAATGTTTTAGTTTTGGTTATATATATTTTTTTTCAGAGAAAATTTAAAAATATTTGACTTATTTATTGTCCTTCACAGTTATATTGAATTAAAAATATAAGGCCATTTCTTATATTCCATCTTTCTTGTCTTTGGATATATAGCCACAGCACATTATTAGTCATTTTCTTAGGAATGTTTCTACCCTATCCTCATCAATTTCTAAGCCCCAGTGTACTCTCCAAGAGTCAGAACTGAATCCTATAGTCACACTTATTTTGTCTGAATACTACTTCCACCATAATAAGATTTTATAAATTTCTTTGGGAAAGCCTAATTAACTTAGGCACAAGAGCAAAGCCCTTAGTTTAAATCTTTTAATCAGACTTTCTGGAAACAGCCACTGAGGGTGACAATCTCACTCTCCCATGTGCCTGATTATTTCTCTTAGAATTTATGAAATTGACTCTACATATATGTTAAGAACTTCTGTACCTGTACAAGTCCCATTTTTTTTTCCCACTGCTAAAATATAAGCTTCTTTTCCAGGAAAATTTCCCCTACTAAGTAGGGAAAGGGCTGGGATTTAGCTCAGTGGGTAGAGCGCTGCGCTGCGGTCTCTGAGGCCCCGAGTTCAATTCCCAGCACCACAAAAATGGGAGAAGGGCCTGGCAATCCACTCCCAAGGCAATCCCGAAGCACTCAGCCATTGAAAACCCTATGAGGGTCGCTATAAGTCGGATACCTACTCGACGGCACCTAACAACAACAACAACAAAGTAGGGAAAAGATATTCTCTTTAATCATTGCAGACAAAGTATTTGTACTTTGTCTATAATGAGAAAACAATGAAATTCTATTGAAATAGTCTATAGTCAGGCTGAGTTTCTAATATGTTGCCTGCATTGTGTGGAAGTTTCAATATGCTATCTTTGATGAGTCTACAGTGGTAGCCCTGGGGCATCTGATCCCATCAGATCTCGAAGCTAAGCAGGTTCGGGCCTGGTTAGTACCTGGATGGGAGACCGCCTGGGAACACCAGAACCTGTAGGCTTGGGAGAAGGACCTGGCAACCCCCTCCCAAAATTCAATCTGCCATTGAAAACACTATGAACAGCAGAGAAGCACTGACAATAGTGTTTCTCCTGTTGTACAGACGGTCGCTATGAGTTGGATACCGACTTGACGGCACCTAACAACAACAACAACAATCTTTGATGAAAGATTTATCAGGGAAATGAACATAATTAAGATTGCAGAAAATAGACACCCCTGCGCATACATAGAGACCACCCCAAATTTTGAAAAGACTTTAAGATTGTTAACTGTTGTTTTTACCTTGAATTAGAATATCTGTTAAAGTAATTGGATATATTTCTGACTATTTTGGCATATCTTCTGTAATTTTTTTTTTTTTTTTGCAGTACTGGGGGTCGAACACAGGGCCTTGCCCTTGCATTCTTTGCAAGTGCTGGACTACTAGCTGCACCCCTAGCCCATTTTTTTAAAACTTGTTTTGATACAGAATCTTACTAAGTTACACAGACTGCCTCTGATCTCAAAATTGTGATCCTCCTGTCTCTGCCTCCCCTGCCGCTGGGACAACAGGGGTGAGCCACTGCACCTGGTTTTCTTTTGTAATTTAAAATGAACTTTCTTTGATCTGGATAGTGTTTTACTATAGACAACTTACTGTAGTAGATGCTGGGGTACATGTCCAAGATCCTCCTTTAGATTAAAGCACCCATTTGCAACCTGTTGGAAATGTTGATGGCTAAAGGGTCTCAGCTGAGTCTCCTCTGAAAATTCCCCTTAAATAAAAAGCATCATCATTTCCAAAGTTATATGCCATTTTGGGGGGCAGTATTCCCCAGCCCCTGCTGTGGTGGAAGCATAAAGACTCAGTTCTCTTGTTTTGATTTGGGACAAGTCTTATGGACCATCCCAGTTCCAGAAGGCCCTGATGTGACATCACTCCAACTTCTCCCTCTGCCCACCGCTCACTTTATTTCCATCATCAGTATTGATGACACTATTCTTGCATACCTACGTTTGGCCTGTAATCTATATATCTCCCTCCCTACTACTTTACTGTATAACTGGGAAAGAAAGAGACTTAAATAAATTTTACTATTTTCCAGACATTATGCTAAGAACTTCAGATTCACTTAGTGATCTAAACTTCAAAATAAGGTAGAAATTATTCTCTCCTTTTGAAATTAGAATACTCATCCTAGGACAATTATAAATTTGTCTAAGTCTTATAGTTACTAAATAAGTGAACTAGGATTTGAAATTTTGTCTACTGAGGTCCGGAGACTGTACCTTTAATGACTCACTTATTTACCTCGTATATCTCCAACAAATGTATTGAATCCCTGAAAGAGATTATCTAGAGAGATAAGAATTTCAGATTTGTGACAGTAAAGACCAATGAGCATATTTTGAGAATTAGATTTTGTTGCATATTTAAATTGAGGAGACTTTATTTTTGTAAAAACTATCACTATCATTTTAAGGTTATAATACTGCATTTAAATGTTGAGATTGACTGAACTGTTATCTTTGAGACCACCAAAACTATGTGAAAATTATCTACATGTAAGGAAACTCAAGCCTACTCAATAACTGACATTAATAAAGTGACTTTTGTTGGAACATGTCAGTGATATGCTAGTGAAACTCTATGTAATGAATTTGCTGAATGTTCCTATATTAGATATTAGCTGGCATTTTATCCATTACTTGTGATCAGAAAGATAAAAATTCAGATTAATAATTTTTAAATTTTTTTTTTAACTTTCAGTTTTGTTTTTATGAGACAAGTTCTCACTAGTTGGCCCAGGATGGCCTGGGACTCACTATGTAGTCTAGACTGCCCTTGAATTTGCTATCCTCCCGCCTCAACCTTCTAAGCCCTGGGATTGCAGGAATGAGGTTTAGTAGTTTTAAATGTATTTCCAACACAGTTGGACTGGTTACATGACTAATAACCTGTCCACTGTAAAGAAATTAACTACTAATTGTGTTAAATAATTCAACTGAAAAACTAGGCACATTTGTGGTTTTACATGAGTTTCCAAAGTAGAAAATCTATACATTAAATTTCTACTTTTACGTATGTGAAATAATTTTGACATATATACATTTACTTTGTAACAAAATACTTCACATTTGTATAGTACTGCTAAGTTTTCATAAATATTATTTCATTTAACTTTATTATGATTGTCAGGTAGCTGAGATGATTTTATTAATTTTGTTTTCCAGACAGATATACTAAGCATTAGGCTAAGTGATTGTTCAAATGGCTGAGATATGAATTCATTTGACCAAGCCATTTTACTTCACTCATGTGAACATATAAATGTCTCCCTTCCATTAGCTATTCCTTCTTTATCGTCATGTTTCTGAGATACAATGTTTTGCCTTGGCTTTCACCAACAAATTTTTTGAAAACAATTTTGATATTTATTTTCAAATTAGGTAACTACCAGTCTTGAATGCTTTGCAATCTAAAAAAGGTCATATTTTCACACTTTCCCAGACATCAGCCTCATTATAACATCTATTAGCATGATCGCTAGTTTCATGTGTCATTTTTCAGCATCCCTCCTAAACTTAGTATATGTCTCAGAAAAGCAACTCTCCATGTTTCTATGATACTGACTCTTGTTCTCTTTTTGTTTCTGTTACTATAATTGAATTTTTTAATTGCAATTGTTTATCAAAGATTTGTCCTTGACTTTCAAATGCAATTGTTCAGCAAAGATTTATCCTTGACTTTCCCTTCTTTCTGCATATTATATCCTTTAGTAGTGTTTATAGTTTTATTTATCAACTCCACCTAAATGAGAGGCAATATAGTGCAAGAGTTAATATTTTGTTTTCTGTATCCAGGTGGAATTTGGTTTGAGCCCTACCTTCATCATTTGTTAGCTCTGAATTTGGGAAAATCCTCAAATTATGTGTGTGCCAAATGGGTTTGCTTCTATTTCCCTCAGAGGTGGAAGGATTGAAAGAGATGAAGGGTGTAATATGCTTAGCCACCAACCTAATTTTTTATTTTAATGAAATTTAAACTCCCCACAAGACAGTATCATTTGGTGGCTTCCCATATCCAGGCAAGAGATATTGGTGGTGAAGGCTATTTGGAGGTAGAATAGATGGTAATAAGCAAATGTATCAAAAGCATGGCTTATAGGAAGTCTTTACTGGACTGGTCATTAACTTGGTGATGGGCATAGGGTGAAGAAATAATACACTAAAATAATACTAGAGTTTCAACCTCATAAAATTGAGTAGATAGTGGTATTATTTCTGAGACAGGGAACATTGGAGGAAGACTAGGATACTGAGGTAGATTCTAAATTAAATTTAGAACATGTGCAGTTTTAAGTTTTTCAAATATCTGTGTAGAATTATTGATTAGGTAAATAGGTAAATGGTGGGACTGAGGGAAGAAATATCAAAATAAAATCTCAGAAATATTTTGAGAATCATTTTAAAAGAAACACATACAATACAACTAAAACTACATACTATCAGCGATATGGTGGATGTTGTTGTTGTTATTGTTAGCTGCTGTCAAGTCGGTATCTGACTCACAGCGACCCTCATTGGGTTTTCAATGGCTGACTGTTTTTCGGGATTGCCTTGGGAGTGGATTGCCAGGCCCTTCTCCCATTTTTGCGGTGCTGGGAATTGAACTTAGGACCTCAGAGACTGCAGCACAGTGCTCTACCAACTGAGCTAAATCCCAGCCCCGATATGGTGGATAAATATATTTAAAAATAAGTGCCAAGTTTAAATTATGAGATTGCTAAATATGGAGCTTATATGTCTATGTAGTTGATGGTTCCTAAGAACAAAAAAAATACATAAATATTAAAAATAATTAAAGATATGCTAGAAGAAAACTTTTCTGAAAACATAGCCATAAAAATAGGAAAGAAGAAAGTCAAATTATTCTGTATGCAGATGATATGATACTATATACAGAAAAATCTAAAACCTCTGTGAAAACACTATTTGAACTGATATATGAATTCAGTAAGGTAGCAGGATACAAAAGCAACATAAAAATTTTAGTAGCTGTTCTATACATCAACAAGGAATTTGCTGAGAAAGAAATTATGAGAGTAATCCCATTCACAATAGCCACAAAAAATACCTAGGAAGAAACTTAACCAAGGAAGTGAAAAACCCATAGAATGAAAATTATGAAATACCAAAGAAAGGAATGAAAAACATTGAAAGGTGGAAACACTGCCATGTCCATGGATTGGAAGAAATAATTTTGTTAAAATGTCTGTTCTACCTAAAGTGATCTTTCAGATTCAGCATAAGCCCCTTCTTCACAGAAATAGAAAAAACAACCCTAAAATTCCTATGGGAACACAAATGACCCCAATCAATCTTCAGCAGAAAGAGAAAGGCTTTAAGTGTCATAATATCTGATTTCAGGACATATTACAGAGCCATGGTAACAAAAATATCATAGTACTGACATAAAACCAGATACAGAGACCAACAAAACAGAATAGAGAACCCAGAAAAAATCCACACATCTATAACCACCTGATTCTTGACAAAGGTGCCAAAAACATGCATTGGAGAAAGAATAGCCTCTTTAATAAATGCTGCTGGGATATCTACATGCAGAACGCTGAAGCTTTACCCCTATCTTTTATTCTGTATGAAAAATCAATTCAAAATGTAACACATCTTAATGTAAAACATGAAATTTTGAAAATACTAGAAGAAAACATAGTAGAAACCCTTCAAGATATTGATATAGGCTGTGATTTTCTGGGTGTTATTGCTGTTATTGTTAGGATAGAACTCCAAAAGTAGAGGAAACAGAGTAAAAAATAACAAATGAGATCACATCAAACTAAAAATCTTCTGCACAGCAAGGAAGCAATCAACTGAGTGATGAGACAAACTGTATGTGGGAATGGGGGAGGGAGAAATATTTACCAGCTATTCATTCATCAGAAGGTTAATATCCAGAATACATAAATAACTAAAAAACTTAATAAAAATGAGTAATCCAATTAAAAAATAGGCAGATAACCCCACTAGACATCTCTAAGGGAGGAAGTACAAATGGCCAATAAATATATGAAAAATGCTTAATATCATTAGCCATCAGGGAAATGCAAATCATACCTACGATGAGATACCATTTATATCAGTTAGAGTGGCTATTGTCCAAAACACCAAAAAATATCAAATCTTGTGAAGATGAAGAAAAAGGAATCCTTATAGTCTATTAATGGGAATATAAATTAATATAGACATTATGGAAAATGGTATGGAGCTTCTACAAAAAACTAAAAATAGAACCACCATATGATCCAGCCATGGCACTCCTGGGCATATATATGAAGGAAATAAAGCCAGCATACAAAAGAAATACTTGCATATACATGTTTATTGTAGTACTATTCACAATAACTAAGTTATGAAATCAGCCAAGATGCCCATCAGAAATAAATGGATAATTAAGATATAGTATATATTCATAATGAAGTATTAATCAGTCATAAAAAGAGAAATCCTAAAATTTTCAGGAAAATGAATTGAACAAGAAAACATATTAAGCAAAATAAGCAAGACATAGAAAGACAATGCCACATGTTCTATCACTCTGGCGAGGTTGTGGAGAAAAGGGAACACTCTTACACTGCTGGTGGAGCTGTAAATTAGTCCAACCACTTTGGAAATCAATATGGAGGTATCTTAGAAAACTAAAAATAAATCTGCCATATGACCCAGCTATAACACTATTGGAAATTTACCCAAAGGGAGATGTGTCATCATACCACAGAGACACTGCATCTCCATGTTCAATGCAGCACTTTTCACAATAGCAAGGATATGGAACCAACCAAAGTGCTCATCAACAGAAGAATGGATAAAAAACCTATGGCACACATATACAATGGAATACTACTCAGCAATCAAAAAAATGAAATAATGCCATTTGCAGCAAAATGAATGGAATTGGAGAAAATTATTTTAAGTGAACAAACACAAGCTTGGAAAGAGAAATACCACATGTTCTCACTTATATGTGGGAGCTGAATCAAAATCATAAGAAGGAAAAAAATCCTATGTGGAGGTCAGAACATAATAAAAACAATAAAAAAAGCTAAAGTTGACCTAGTGGAGAAGGGACAATTGGGGAATTTAAAAAAAGGAGGGAGAGGTCTAGCAAAAGGAGGAAATCCTGGGAGAGGAGAGGGGAAGAGGAGGAACAAGGAGGAATGAGGAATGGAGGAGGGGGTGACCTCACCTCAGGGTAAACAGCCAAACCTTAATAATCCTGGAAAAAAATTATAATAACACCAATGATACCAAAGAATGGTGGTAATATAGATGGGCTAG
Organism: Pedetes capensis; assembly: GCA_007922755.1. Lineage (NCBI taxonomy): Eukaryota > Metazoa > Chordata > Mammalia > Rodentia > Pedetidae > Pedetes > Pedetes capensis. The sequence continues at coordinate 8,642 of VMDO01010788.1, forward strand.
AAAATTCATGTAATATTACTGATAATGTAAAAAGATAGTTCACTACAGAAAAAGTTTTGATCTTAAACATAATTGCGACCCAAGGATATATAGAAAAATATTATCATAAAAAGACAAGCAAATGGAAGAGAAGTCTTTGGTGTGGGGGGATGGGATGGGGAGAGGAAGTGCACAGAGGGTAAGGGGGAAGTTATGTGTGCAATGTATAATGAAATACATATATGGAAATGTCACAGTGAAATGCATGTCGGAATGAATCACATTAACATGTACATTAAAAATTTCCAATAAAAACAGGAAAGACAATGTCACTTGTTCTCTCATATGAGAATGCCAGGAGCCAAGACCATAAGTAACCTTTTACAAGATACCCTGATGGAAAAGTGCAGGGTGTGGTGAAAATAGCAGATGTTGAGTCACAGGGTATTGTGACCTTTGAACTGAGATTACCATCTGATAGCTGTTGTCAGGGTTACAGGAAGAACTGAAGACTTCTGGAAAGTCCCTGACCCTTGTGACATTTTTGTACCTCCCCCTCCCATGTGTATATAAGCTACAGCAAAAAATTAAAGACTTTGGAGCTTGATCAGACAACCTGTCTTGCTCTCGTCCTTTGTGTCTCTTGTCTCTCCCGTTCGTTCGCCCCCTACTCTAGGTCCCTGTTGAAAAACCCCGAGGGCCGGGGCATGTGAAAACTAAAAAAAAGAAAGAAAAGAAAAACATCATCTGAAAGTTGAGAAGGGCATTACTAGAGTCTAGGAAGGTTATTACTGCTAGAGTTTAGCTCAGTTGGTAGACTGCTGCTCTGTACTCTTTGGGGTCCTGGGTTTGATACCCAGCACCAAAAAAATGGGAGAGGGACCTGGCAGCCCACTCCTGAAACAATCCAGAAACAATCAGCCATTGAAAACTCTATGGGAGGGACCCAACTGATGGCACCTAACAACAATAGGAAGGATACCAGAGGAAGGATTGGAAAATGGTGGTGGATGAATATGTTATATGCATGATGTATGTGTGTACGGAAATATCACAGTGAATCCTATTATTTGATTAATTTGTGTTAATAATCATAATGAAGTTGGACATAGTGATGTAATCCTAGCACTTGGGAGAAGGAATCAGGAGTATTGTGAGTTCAAGGCTACCCTAGGCTACATAGTGAGACTCCGTCCAAAAAAGGAAAAATTATTATGACTACCTAAAGGATCCAAAAATTCCTCTGGAAAATGCTTAGAGGAAGTTAACTCTTTCATCAAAATAGCAGGATACAAAATTAACACTCAGAAATCAATAGCCTTCCTTTACATCAATAGTGAACAGGAAGAGAAAGAAATTAAAGTAACAATCCCATTTACAATAGCCCACCAAAACATTAAGTATTTAAGTTGCAGTCTGACCAAAGACCCTGAAGATATCTACAAGGAAAACTTCAAAATACTAAAGAAGGAAATTGCAGAGGATACCAGTAGATGGGAGGACCTCCCTTGTTCATGGATCAGGAGAATAACTATTGTAAAGATGGCTATTTACCAAAAGTAAGTTACAGATTTAATGCAATCTGCATTAAAGTTCCAATGGCAGACTTTTCAGAAATAGAAATATATTCCTAAAATTCATATGGAGACACAAAAGAACGTGTATAGGCAAAAGAAGCTGCAAAAACAGTTCAGGCGGTATCACTATATCTGTTGTCAGATTATTCTACAAGGCTATAGTGGCACAAACAGCTTGTTACTGGCACAAAAATAGGCTTGAAGAACAATGGAACAGAACTGAATACCTAGAGACACATCCATACAACTATAGCCACCTGCTTTTTGACAAAGGGTCTAAGGACCTTCACTAAAGAAAAGATAGCTTCTTCAACAAATGGTAGAGAGAAAATTGGATATCCATTTGTAGAACATTGAAAATAGACCCATATCTCTCAGTTTGCACAAGTCAATTCAAAATGGATAAGACACTTCAATTTAACCCCAAAATCTTAAAACCATGAGGAGAAAAGATAAGAAACACACTCCAACACATAAAAAAAGGAAAGTATTTTATTAACAAGACTCCAATCACCCAGGAAATGGAACCAAGAATTAGCAAATGGGATAATATGAAATTAAAACATTCTTACAGTAAAGGAAACAATCAACAGAGTTAAAGGAGAGCTTAGAGAATGAGAGGGAATCTTTGCACTCTGCACAACTGACAGAGGACTAATTTCAAGAATATACAAAGAACTTAAGAAAGCAAATCCCAAGACAACAAATCACCCAATAGATACGTGGGTAAAGGAAATGAGCACACACTTCTCAAAGGAAGACGTTAGAAGGGCCAAGAAATGCATGAAAAAATGCTCAGTATCCCTAGCCATTAGGAAAATGCAAATCAAAACAATACTGAAATTCCATGTCACTCCAGGAAGAATGGCCAAGATCAACAAAACAAATAAAAAATGCTGGTGAGGATCAAGAGAAATAGGAACACTTTTACACTGCTGATGGTACTGTAAATTGGTTGAACCACTTTGGAAATCAATATGGAGATATCTTAGAAAACTAAAAATTGAAATGCCATATGACCCAGCTATACCACTCCTGGGCATATACCCAAAGGATGATAAGTCATCATACCACACAGACACTTACACTTCCATATTTAATGCTGCCCTCTTCACAATTGCAACAGTATGGAATCAACCAAGATGTCCATTAACAGAAGAATGGATAAAAAATTGTATATATATACAATGGAATATTACTCTGCAATGAGAAAAAATGAAATAATGTCATTTGCAGCAAAATGAATGGAGCTGGAGAATATCATCTTAAGTGAACAGACCCAGGCCAAAAAAGAGAAATACCATATGTTTTCACTCATGTCTGAGAACTAAATCTAACATAAAGGAAGAAAAAAGTATACAAATGTAGATAAATAAAAAGGCACAATCAGGATTATCCAAGAAGTAAAAATATAATCAGAGTGAAAAGAAATGTGGAGGGAACTTAAAGGGGGCAAATTTTGTGGAAGGGGGATGGGTAAGAGAAATAATGCAGAGGGATAAGGGCAGAGAGGATAATTTCAAATTATTTGATGCAAATACATGAATACATGGGAACAATAGGGGTAGATGACCCATAATTCCACACAATTTTTGATACATATTAATCAAAGAGTTCCATAAATTACTTAAGCTGAGGAAATTATAACCAAAAATGATATAATAGTTGCACAATGGATATAGCAACAGACTTATTACTCTGTAACCCATCAACATTTATTAATAAAGGGAAAACTTATGATTGAAGAAATTAAAATATCAAAAATATACTTGTAGTATATTGTCTGAGGGCAGTTTAGTGGTAGAGCACTTGCATAGCATGTGCAAGGCCCTGTTTGGTCCCTGCACTACAAGATGACAACAACAGCAACAACAACAACAACAACAACAGTCATTACATGATTATTTTTTATCAGATGACATTTTAGACACTGAGAACAGTGATTTGCAAAAGATTGAAAAGCTTGGTGGAATTTGTTTTCTGTCAGACTAAAATATTTGCCATGTCCTGGGGAAATTTTAAATAAAATGTCAATATGACATACTCTCATTAAGTTACTGATCACCAAGTTCCAAAATATTAGATATGTCTAGACTAAGTACATAATTTATATGGATGAAAAATAATGTTGCCTCGGACTTCTTCAGATCAAGTCTCAGTGAGAAAATAGACATCCAGAAAGAGAAGGTTTGTTCCAACAATTTTGACACTCAACCAAATTTCCATTGTTGTATTTTATTTTTTCTCCCTTTATTAGTAAATGATGGTGGGGTACAGAAAAATACAGCATTGGCTTTTTCCATTATGCACTCATTAAAATCACTTCTGGCTATACTTTCATCAACCTACAAGGTTTATGGAGCCTTATGGCTAATATGTAGTAAAACTCAAATGCATATTTGGGTTATATTCTCATGCTTTTCCAATGTACTTATGAAGTTGTGCTGTTTACATTGAGATTATCCTCTCCCCTTTATCCCTCTCCCCTTTATCCCACTTTTCACAATCTTTGTTTCCCTCTAATAGTTCCCCCTCCTTCTTTCTACTCTTAATATTGTCTCTTCTTTGCTAAGTTTAATTGTCCATTTTTTATATATCAATGTATATATAGGATTTTTTTCTTCCTTTAAGTAAGATTCAGCTCCCACATATGAGTGAGAATGTATTGTATTTCACTTTTTGAGCTTGTATCCATTCGCTTAAGATGATCTTTCATTCCATCTATTTTGCTGCAAATGAAATTATTTTATTCTTTTACATTGCAGAGCAATTTTAATTGCTGAGTAGTATTCCACTGTGTATATGTACCATTTTTAAAAATCTATTCTTCTTTTGATGAGCACCTTGGTTGGTTCCATATCCTTGCTATTGTGAAATGTGCTGCATTCAATATGGAGATGCAGATGTCTTTATGGTATAATGACTTGCTATTGTGAAAAGTGCTGCACTGGATATGGAGATGCAGGTGTCTCTGTGGTATGATAACTCATCTCCCTTTGGGTATATTCCCAGAAGTGATATAGCTGGGTCATAAGGCAGTTCTAGTTTTAGTTTTCTGAGGTATCTCCATATTGATTTCCAAAGTGGTTGAACCAATTTACAGTCCCACCAACAGTTAAGGAGGGTTCTTTCTTTCTCCACAACCTTGCCAGCATTTGTTATTGTTTTGTTGATCTTGGCTATTCTTATTGGAGTTAGGTGGAGTCTCACAGAAGTTTTGATTTGCACTTCCCTAATGGCTAGGGATAGTGAGCACTTTTTCACGTGCTTCATAGCCTTATGAACTTCTTCATTTGAGAACTGTCTGTTCAGTTCCTTTGTTCACTTGTGTATTGGATTATTTATTTTGGGATTTGCTTTATTGAGTTCTTTATAAATTCTAGAAATTAGTCCCCTGTCAGATGGGTAGAAGGTGAATATTTTCTCGCATTAGGTGGGCTCATCCTTAACTCTGTTGATGGTTTCCAAGTTTCCTTTAAAAACCAAGAAAACAGTCAGACATTCTTAGGAAAGAAGAAATCAAACAATACTGTACCTATGAATCTTAAATGGAATAATATAAAAACTGAATGATAACATCTACCCAGAAAAGATACAGAGCAAATTATACAAAATAAGATGAAGGATCCAGGCTCTGCATTGAATATACTTAAATATGAATATAGTTAATAGTGTGAATTTTATAAGCAGAATGAATATAAATGTTATAATCTTTGTAACAAACAATTCTACATTAAAAAGTAGGGAGAGAAGAGATAAGAATTAGCATTTCTGTTTAATTTCTTCATTTTTCATAATAGAGGGTCAAAGTTATAGTGTAAATTAAATTTTTTTGGTAGTCTCAGTATGTATCCCAGGCTGGTCTTGAACTCTTGATTCTCCTGCCTCATCCTCCTGAGGGATACAGTTATGGACCACTATGCCCAACATGGGGGCTGGGATTTAGCTCAGTTGGTAGAGACTGCGCTGCAGTCTCTGAGGTCCCGAGTTCAATTCCCAGCACCACAAAAATGGGAGAAGGACCTGGCAATCCACTCCCAAGGCAATCCCAAAACAGTCAGCCATTGAAAACCCTATGAGGGTCGCTATGAGTCAGATACCTACTTGACGGCACCTAACAACAACAACAACAATGCCCAACATGAGGATTTTTTGAAGTAATGATATTTCTTAATGTTTAAGAAAAGATATTTTTCTTAACTTTAAATAATTCTCCTATGAGAAAATGTTGGGAGAAGGACGTGGCAATCCACTCCCAATGCAATCCTGAAACAGTCAGCCATTGAAAACCCTATGAGGGTCGCTATGAGTCAGATACCGACTGGACGGCACCTAACAACAACAACAACGAGACAATGTTATATGCTTGTGAATGAACAGGTATCTAAACTGAAGCTTTGTCAGTTTTACTTTATTTTCTTATGTTGAAATTCAAAAAAATTATGCCATTTAGAAATAAAAAATAAGCATGATCCCATTTGGTCTGCTATTCTTTCTGTCTCACTTTGTGGATATGCAGGGTGGATTTGGAGTGAGGAGCTCCAGGTGAAAACAACAAAGTTTGCTTCTGGGGGGTTGGAGGATAGTGATAATGTGATCAGTTTCTTATTTATAATCAGAGGTATATGGAGGAAATACAGACAAGGAAAGAAAACAAATAGTGGGAAATCACCTCTGGACATGAGCTAGAAGTAAGAATAGTCAGGGAAGAAGAATCAAGTGTCAGAAAGTCTTCTATATATTTTTTGTCTCCTTCAGATTACAGATCAGAGGTCAGCACATTTTAGATTATACAGGGCAAGTTATTGAAAAATTAATATTTTAGGGGAAACTTTCTAGTTTTGATGCACTGACTTGCTAATTACTTCCATTTCACCTAAATAAGTTTAAATTAGTTCACTTGGAGATAGAGAAAAACCATTAGCAAAACTCAAGGATACCTTTCTTCAAAAGTTATTTCAGTAGGAGGTTTGAATATCTACTTTTTTGTAAGTTCAAGAGGAATTTGTCAAGAGTCTCTCAATGGTTTTTTGTCCACCATGTAAAACATGACAGAAATTTGGTTGGTGGTGATGTCATCATTTTGCAACTTTGCATTTGACCTGGCATTTTAGTGGATAAGACAGAGCCAGTTTTCATTTAGTTCACTGAGCCCCAAACAACATGCACTATGAAGTGAATACAATATCTTGTAACTTCCTTTTATCAACTAAATGTTGTTCCCCTTTAAATGTGGTATGTTTGATGTATATTGAGGTGGTAGTTATAGAGTCTTTATTATAATTATTTAATTTGCATACAGCATAACTGGTTTCATTGTGGGATTTTCAAACATTTGCATCATGTACTCTGCACTGGTTTTCACATCCCTGCATTACCCCCATCCCTGCATATATATATACATATATATATGTATATATATATATATATATATACATATATATATGTATATATATATATATATATATACATACACATATATATATACATATATACATATATATACATATACATACATATATACATATATATGTACATATATATGTATGTATATGTATATATATATATATATATAATGTCCTTTTGAAGGTAAATTTAAGCTTCCACATATGAGTGAAAACAACAATATGCAATAAGTATATTTTTGAGCCTGGCTTATTTCACTTAAAATGATGATTTCCATTTCTATCCATTTTCCTGAAAATAACCTGATTTCATTCTTCCTTACAGTTGTATAGTATTCGATTATGCATATATATGCACACATATATACATATATATGGGCTGGGATTTAGCTCAGTGGGTAGAGCGCTGCGCTGCGGTCTCTGAGGCCCCGAGTTCAATTCCCAGCACCACAAAAATGGGAGAAGGGCCTGGCAATCCACTCCCAAGGCAATCCCGAAACAGTCAGCCATTGAAAACCCTATGAGGGTTGCTATGAGTCAGATACTGACTCGACGGCACCCAACAAGAACAAGAACATATATATATAAATATAAATATAAATATAAATATAAATATAAATAAATATATATATATATATATATATATGACATTTAAAACATCCATTCATCTGTTGGTGGATATCTGGGCTGATTCCATATTTTTGCAATTGTGAACAGCACTGTGATAAACATGCAAATACAGACTTCTTTATGGTATGTATACTTAGATTACTTTGGATATATGCCCAGGAGTTATATAGCTGGATCTACTGGAGGTTCTATTTTTTAGTTTTCTGAGGAATCTCCATGCTTATTTCTATAATGGCTGCAGTAGTTTACAGTACCATTAGTGTAAAAGGTTCATTTTCCTCCACATCCTTGAGCACATTTGTTTATTTTGTTTAGGATAACCATTCTGACTGGAGTGAGATGGAATCTCAGTGTGGTTCTCACTTACATTTCTCTGATGGCTAAGGATGTTGATTATTTTTTCATATATTTGTTGACTATTTCTATTTATTCTTTTGAGAACTATCTGTTCAGTTCCATTGCCCAGTTACTGATTGGATACTTTTGGTATATTTTTAGTCCTTTATATATCCTAGACTTTAATTCCTATCAGAAGTATAGTTGGCAAAGATTTCCTTCCATTCTGTGGGATCTTTCTTTACTGTATTGATTGTTTTCTTTGCTTTTCAATGGATTTTTTAATTTCATTCAGTCCCATTTGTCGATTCTTGATAATATCTCTTGGGCTATAGGAGTCCTTTTAAGAAAATACTTGCTTATGCCTATGTGTTAACATGTGTTCTCTACATATTCTTTTAGTAGTTTCAAAGTTTCTAGTTTTATATTAAGATCTTTGATCCATTTTTAATTAATTTTTATACAAGGTGAGAGATATGGATCAACTTTCATTCTTCTGTGTATGGATATGTAGTTTTCTCAGCTCCATTTGTTAAAGGGGCTGTCTTTTCTTTAACATATGTTTTTAGCACCTTTGTCAAACATCAGGTGGTTGCATCTGCATGGGTTTATATCTGGGTCCTTTATTTAATTATATTGAATTTCATGTCTGTTTTTGTGCTAGTATCAAGCTGTTGTTCTTACTATGATCCTCTATATAATTTGATATCAAGTATTACGATGCCTCCTTCTTTGCTTTCTGCTCAGTATTGCTTTGGCAGGGTCTTTTGTGCTTTGGCAGGGTCCTTTATGCTATGAACTTTAGGATTATTTTTTCTATTTTTGTGAAGTCTATCATTGGAATTTTCATGGAGATTGCATTGAATCTGTACATAACTTTTGGCAATATAGTCATTATTACAATATTAATTCTTCATACCTATGAGCAAGGGAAGTATCTCCATCTTCTAATGTCTTCAATTTCTTTCTTTAGTGTTTTGAAGTATTCATTGCAGAAGTCTTACAGTTCCTTGTTTACATTTGTTCCTTGATATTTTTGAGGCTACTAGGCATGGGATTGTTGTTTTGATTTTTTCTCATCCTGTTCATCTTTAGTATGTAGAAATACTGTTGATTTTTGAATATTGATTTTGTATCCTGCTACTTTCCTGAAGGTACTTATCAGATCTATGAGTTTTCTGGTGGAGTCTAGGATTTTTAGAGTATAAAATCATGTTATCTTCAAGTAGGGTTAATCAGACTTCTTCATTCCTTATTTGTATCCCTTTTGTTTCTTCCTCTTGCTTTGTTGTTCTGGTTAAAATTCCAATCACTGTATTGAATAAGAGAGTAGGGAGTGGGCATGCTTTTCTTTTTCTTGATTTTGGAGAGATTGCTTTCAGTTTTCCCCCATTAAGTATCATGTTGGCTATAGATTTGTGATATGTAGCCTTTATGATGTTTAAGTATGATCCTGCATTCCTAGTTTCTTCAGGGCTTTTATGATGAAGAGATGTTGAACTTTGCCAGTGGCTTTTTCTGCATCTATTGAGATGATCATGTGATTTCTATCTCTGAGTCTATTGGTGTGTTCTATATTTTTTGATTTGCATATGCTGAACCAGCCTTGCATCTGGGGAATGAAGTCTACTTGATTATGATGTATAATCTTTTTTATGTGTTGCTGTGTTCAGTTTGTAAGTATTTTATTGTGGATTTTTGCATTGATGTTCATCAGAGAAATTGGCTTATAATTTTCTTTTTTTGTGTGTGTGTCTTCTTATCTGGTTTTACTATCAGGATTATACTGGATGTATAGAATGATTTTGGGAGTATTTCCTCCCATTCTACTTCATGAAATAGTTTGAGGAGCCTAGATATTGATTCTTCTTTAAACCTTTGTAGAATTTGGTTGTGAGCCCATCAGGTCCTGAGCTTTTTTTTTGTTGTTGTTGGGATATTCTTAATTAATATCTCAATTTCATATCTTGTTATGGGTCTTTTAAATTATTTATATCCTTTATTTAATTTTGGTAGGTCATTTGTGTTAAGTAATTTATACCTTCTGTATTTTTCTTTTTTGGTTGAGTGCAGGTTCTTGAAGTAATCCCTGGTGATTCTTTGTATTTCATTACTGTCTGCTGTAATGACTCCTTTTTCCTGTCTAATTTTATTAATTTGGATCTTCTCGTTCTTCTTTTGGTTACTTGGGTTAAGGGTTTTTCTATCTTCTTTAACTTTTCAAAGAATCAACCCTTAGTTTCATTGATCCTATGTATTGTTCTTTTAATTTCCATTGCATGGATTTCTATCCTGATCTTTATTGTTTCTTTCTGTCTACTGCTTTTGGGTTTGGCTTGTTGTTGTTTTTCTAATCCCTAAAGGTATATCATTAAGTTTTTTATTTGAGCTTTCTCTAATTTTTTGATATAAGCACTTATAGGTATAAATTTCCCCATTAGCACCATCTTTGCTGTATCCCAAATGTTCTGGTAGATTGCATTTTTATTTTCACTTGATCCTAGGATTTTAAAAATTTTCCTTCATGATTTCTTCAATGACATACTGATTTTTCAAAAATGTGTCATCAGCTTCCATGTACTTGTAACATTTTGGTATTTTCTCTTGTTAATGATTTCTAGTTTTATTCCAGTGTGATATGTAAGATACAAGCAATGATTTCAGTTTTTTATTTGTTGAAGCTAGTTTTGTAAACTAAAATGTGGTCTATTTTAGAAAAAGTTCTGTATGGTGCTGAGAGGAATGTGTATTCTGCATTTGTCAGATGAAATATTCTGTAGATGTCTGTTAAATCCAATGGGTCTATGGTGTTGTTTAGGGTTTCTGTGCTGATATTTTTTTGTTTGGATGATCTGTCAATTGATGAGAGTGGAGTATTAAAGACATCCATTATTATTGCATCTGAATCCATCTGTTACTTTATAGCCAGTAATGTTCATTTTATGAAACTAGGTGTGCCAATTTTTGGTTCATAAATATTTATAATTATTATGTACCTGTATTGATTGTTCCCTTATTATTATGTAGTGATCTTCTTTGTCTCTTCTCATTAATTTTGGGCTGGTTTACTTTGTCCAATATCAGTATAGCAATCCCTGCCTTTCTTTGGCTTCCTCATGATTAGTAAATCATTTTCCATCATTTCATTTTTCAACCCATGTGTATTATTTCCAGTGAGATTTGTCTCCTGAAGACAGCATATAGTTGGGTCTTGCTTTCTTATCAAATTGGCTAAACTAGGTTTTTAAAGTGGAGCAATACCATTTATATTTAGGCCTATCAGTGAGAGGAGATTGGGGTAATTTTGTTGGCTAGTTTTCTAGTTGATTTTATTGTTGAGTGCTTTTTATTTTCCCCCCTGTTCATATCAGGAATGTGCTGGTTTATTAAGTTAGATATACTTGGTTCTTCCCTTGCTCTCATTTGTTCATGAGTTCTTATCCTGGGATTTATTCATCCCTGTGTTCTCATTTGGGTCTGTCTTTCTTCTTTCTCTATGCATAGGATTCCTTTACATATATTCTACAATGCTGGTTTAGTGGTCATGAGTATTGTAAGTTCATGCTCCTCCTCTTGTTACATGCCATTGAGTTGGATCCAACTCATAGTGATCTTATATACAATAGAGGGCTAGAGTTTAGCTCAGTTGATAGAGTGCTTTCTCTGTACACTCAGAGGCCTTGGGTTCATTCTTTAGCACTGCAAAAAATGGGAGAAGGACCTGGCAGCCTACTCCTGAAATAATCAGCCATTGAAAACCCTAAAGTAGCAGAGAAGCAGGGACACACTAACAGCATGGCACAGTGTTAGGGAGTGTTTTGTTCTGTTCCACATAAGGTCACTATGAATAGGACCTGACTTGATAGCTCCAAGCAACAACAACATGTAAAATAGAACAAAACATTACCCAACACTATGCTATGCACATGAACTTTTTCTGTTTGAGCCTATTGTTGTAGCAATTATGTTTCTTTTCACTGCAATATCAGCAAAAGGAGATCAACTTTACTTTAAGGAGGGAACTCTTCCCCAGTCATTTATTGAAAACCTTCCAGCCTGGATGACTCATTTTCTGGTACTATATTTGACAGTGATTCTCTGCTATTCTCTGTTATTCTTGGAAGACCTGTGTTTTTCCACCTATTTTAAAGGATAACTTTGTTGTATATAGTAGTCTTGGTTGGAAGTTATTTGCTTCCAGGACTTGAAATATATCATTTTATGCTTTCCTGCCTTAACCTGTCTGTCAGTTTGCCATATTGTGAGGGTTTTCATGTTGCTGTGATGTTGAAAGCTATGCCTCTGGTATTACAGATACCATCAGTCACCCATGGTGTACAGATTTCAGCTGAGCTTCCAGACTAAGACAAACTAGGGATAAGGAGATAGCAACCCACTCCCAAGACAATTAGCCATTGAAAACTCTATGAATAGCAGAGAAATAATGTCATATATAGAGCTGGAGAATGAGCTCCCCAGGTTGGAAGTCACTCAAAAGGCAACTGGGGAAGAGTTGCCTCCTCAACGTAGAATTGACCTTAATGATGAGAATGGAGTTAAATTCCTGGGACCTCACTTCCTGACATGGTATGACTCATAATGAGAAGGAATGACTTTGAACATCCATTAATAATTGGAATGTAGAATGTATATAATATAAATCTACAAATATTAGAAATCATCCAAAGGGAAATAGAGCACATAAACTTCAACTCTAGATATCTGTGAGCTAAAATGTCTGGTATGGGCCATTTTGAATCAGATAATCATGAGGTCTACTATACTGGGAATGAGATATTGAAGATAAATGGGGTTGTATTTGTGATAAAAAAAAGACATCTCAAGATCTGTCCTGCAAGGATGTCTCTCTCTCCTCTCCTATTCAATATTGCAATCAAAGTCTTAGCCTGGGCAACCAGACAAGAGAAAAAAATCAAAGGGATACACATAGGCAAGGAAGAGGTCAAATTATCCTTATTCATAGGTGACATAATCCTTTACCTAAATGACCCCAAAAACTCCTCTAGAAAACTTCTAGGCCTAAATAAGTCCTTCAACAAATTAGCAGGATACAGAAGTAACACTGAAAAGTTAGTAGCCTTCCTTTACACCAATTATGAATAAGAAGAGCATGAAATTAAGGCAATAATCCCTTTCACAATGGGTTAGCAAAAAAATTAAATACTTCGGGATCAATCTAACCAAATACCCTGTAAATCTCTAGAAGGAAAACTTCAAAACATTTAGGGATGAAATCACAGAGGTTACTTGAAAATAGAAGGAACTGCTCATGGATCAGGAGAATCAATATTGTAAAAATGGTTATACTACCAAAAGCAATTTAAAGATTTAATGTAATTCCCATCAAAATTCCAATGACAGATTTTGCAGAAATAGAAAAAAAATCCAAAAACTCACATAGAAACACAAAAGGCCACATATAGCCAAAACAATCTTAAGCTGCAAAACTTCACATCCTACACAACTGTCAGAGTGCTAATTTCAAGAATTTACAAAGAACTCAAGAAAGCAAATCATAAGACAACAAATAACCCAATACACAAGTGGGCAAAGGAAATGAACAGATAGTTCTCAAATTAAGAAGTTTGTAAGGCTAAGAAACACATGAAAAATGCTCAGTATCTCTAGCCATTAGGAAAATGCAAATCAAAACAACTCTGAGATTCCACCTAACTCCAGTAAAAAAGACCAATTTCAAAAAACAAATGATAACGAACACTAGTGAGGATATGGAGAGAAAGGAACACCTTTATACTGGTGGGACTGTAAATTAGTTGAACCATTTTGGAAATCAATATGGAGATACCTCAGAAAACTAAAAATAGAACTTCCTTATGACCCAGCTATATCACTCCTGGGAATATATTCAAAAGGAGACAAGTCATCATACCCTAGAGACACCTGCATCTCCATATTTAATGCAACACTCTTCATAATAGCACAGATATGGAACCAAACAAGATGTCCATCAGCAGAAGAATGAGTAAAAAATTATAGTACATATACACAATGGAATATTACTTGAGTATAAAAAATGAAATAACATCATTTGCAGCAAAATGGGTGGAACTGGAGAGTATCATCTTAATTGAATGAACACAAGCTCAAAAAGAGAAATACCTTATGTTCCCCCTGATATATGGGAGATGAATCTTATTTAAAGGAAGAAAACCTATATATAAGTAGATATATAAAAATGTACAATTAAACCTAGTGAAGAAGTGGAAATATAAATGGTAGAAAGAAGGAGGGAGGGGACTAGCAAATGAAAGCAAAGGTTGTGGAAAGTTGGAAGGGGAAGAGAAACAATGTGAAGGGATAAAGGGTAAGGAATAATGTCAATGTAAGTGATGTAACTTCATGAGTCCATGGGAAAATAGGGAAATATAACCATATTTGCATACAAGTTTTACTACATATTAGTCAAAATGTTCCATAAGCTTTCTAAATTGATGAAAGCATAACCAAAAGTGATGTAATAGTTGCATAACGGAAAGAGCAAATGCTATATTGCTCTATATTTCACCTTATTTACCAATAAGGGGTTGGGGAAAGATCTGTCCTGATGTGCAATGTTGTCAGTGATAGAGTAATATCCTTATGACTACAAGGAAGGCCACTTAATGTGACAATTATTCAAATTTACACACCCACCACTAAGATAACAAATGAAGAAAGTGAAGATATTTACCAGCCTCCGCTGTCTGAAATTGACTGAATATGCAGTCAGAATGCACTGATAAATACTGGTGACTGGAATGGAAAAGTTGGAAAGAAAGAAGAAGGCTCAGTAGTTGGAAAATATGGCCTTGGTGACAAAATGATGCTGGAGATTGCATTTAATAGAATTTTGTTTTACCAATGACCTTTCCATTGCAAATAGATTTTTTTCACGAACATAAATGGTGAGTATACACATGGAATTCACCAGATGAAACAGACAAGAAAAAAAATTGCTACCTTTTTGGAAATAGACTATTGAAAACATCAATATGAAAAGTTATAACAAGACTAGGAGATGGTTTTGGATCAGACCCTCAATTGCTCATAGGCAGGTTCAATCTGAGAGTAAAAAAACATTAGAGCAATTGTATTAGAGCCAAGGTATGACCTTGTGTATATTCTACCTGAATTGAGAGACCATCGGAAGAACAGATTTGGTGCATTAGACACTAATATTTGAATACTAGATGAATATACCATGGACTGCCAAAAGAGCCAACAAATCTGACCTAGAAGAAGTACAACCAGAGTGCTCCTTGGAAGCAAAAATGGCCAAACTGCATCTTACATATTTCGGACATGTAGTCAGGAAAGAACAATCCCTGGAGAAGGACATCATGTTTGGAAGAGTGGCAGGTCAATGCAAAAGAGGAAAACCCTCCACTAGATGGATTGACACAGTGTCTGCAACAATGGGCTTAAACATAAATAAGATGGTTTGCCTGGCACAGAATTGGCAAGTGTTTCGATCTGCTGTACATAGGGTTGCTGTGAGTCAGACTCGACTCGATGGCACCTAACAACAACAACAACAAGATGAATTGTGTTATGACATCAAATAATCATTCATGAGCAAAGCAAAAGGTTATTAGGAAGACAGGAAAAAAAAAGAAAAGACCAAATTACATGTAAAAGAAACTCTGAAATTGCCCTTGAATGTTGAACAGCTAAAGTAAAAGGAAGACATGATGAAGTTAAAGGACTAAACAGAAGATTTTAAAAGGCAGCTCGAGAAGACAAAATCAAATACTATAATGATATGTGCAAAGAGCAGAAGATAAAAAGCCAAAAAGGAAGAACACACTCTGTTTTTTCTCAAGCTTAAAGAATTGAAGAAAAAAATACAAGCTTTGAGTGGCAATTGTGAAGGATTCTACAGAGAAAATATTAAATGATGAAGGAAACATCAAAAGAATATGGAATGAATACACAGAGTCATTGTATCAAAAAGAATTGATGGATGATCATCCATTCCAAGAGGTTGCATATGATCAGGAACCAATGGTACTGAAGGAAGAAGTAGAAGCTGCCTTGAAGGAATTGGTGAAACACAAGGCTCAATGAATTGATGGAATACCAAGAGAGATGTTTCAACAAACAGATGCAACACTGGAGGTGCTCATTTGTTTATGCCAAGAAATATGGAAAACAGATACCTCTTCAACTGACTGGACGAGATCCATATTTGTGCCTATTGCCAAGAAAGGGGATCCAATCAAATCAAGAAATCATTTAACAATATAATTAATGTCATATACTAGTAAAATTTTGCTAAACAGCATTCAAAAGCAACTGCAGCACTTTATTAATGGGTAATTGCTGGAAAATCAAGTCGGATTCCTAAGCATGGGACCAGGAACTTTATTGCTGATGTCAGATGGATATTAGCTAAAAATAGAGAATACCAGTAAGGTATATATCTATGTTTTATTGACTATGCAAAGGCATTTGACTGTGTAGATCACATTAAATTATGGGTGACATGAAGAATGGGAATATGAGAACACTTAATTGTTTTCTTGAGGAATCTGTACATGGACCAGGAGGCAGTAGATTGAACAGAACAAGAAACACTGACTGGTTTAAAGTCAAGCAAATTGTGCTTTGGGGCTGTACCCTTTCACCATATGTCTTCAATCTCTATGCTCAGCAAATAATTTGAGAAGTTAGACATTATGAACAAGAACATGACGTCATGATTGGTTGTTTTTGTTAGGTGCAGTCAAGTCAGTGTCTAACTCATTGCAACCCTATGTACAAAAGGTGAAACACTGTTGTTCGTGCTTCTCTGCTACTCATAGGCTTTTTAATGAAATATTGTTTTTATTTTTTGTTTTTTTTGGGGGGAGTGGCTGCGGGGTTCTTCTCCCAAGCCTACAGCACCTGGTGTTCCCAGGCAGTCTCCCACCCAAGGACTAACCAGGCCCAACCCTGCTTAGCTTCTGAGATCTGACAGATTCGGATGCCTCAGTGGTAGGGCTGAGGATATCAGGATTGGAGGAAGACTTATTAACAACCTGCATTATGCAGATGACATAACTGTGCTTGGTGAAACTGACGAGGATTTGAAGCATTTACTGATGAAGATCAAACAACACAGCCTTCACTATAGATTGTGCCTCAACATCAACAAATCAAAAATCCTTGCAACTCAGTCAGCAAGCAACTTCATGATAAATGGAGAAAAGATTGAGGCTGTCCAAGATTTTGTTTTACTTGGTTCTACAATCAACACTCATGGAAGCAGCAGTCAAGAAATCAAAGCCACTTTGTATTGTGAAAAACTGTTGTAAAATACTTCTTTAAAGTATTGAAAAGTAAAGACGTCACATTGAAGATGAAGGTGAGCCTGACTCATGCCATGGTATTTTCAGTCACATGATGTGCTTCTGAAAGCTGGATGTTGAATTAGAGAGACAAAGGAAAAATTGATGGTTTTGAATTATAGTGCTGGAGATGAATATTGAATGTACCATGGCCGCTTAAAGACCCAAGAAATCTGTCCTAGAAGAAGTGCAACCGAATTACTCCTTGGAAGTAAGGATGGCAAGAGTGCTTCTTACTTTATTGGATATGTTGTCAGGAGGGACCAATCACTGGGGAAGGACATCATGTTTGAGTGAGCGGCTGGTCAATGAAAAAAAGGATGACCCTCAACTACATGGATTGACACAATGGCTGAAACAATGCTCTTAAACATAAAAACAATGTGTCCCTGGCACAGAGTTGGGGTATATTTTGTTTTGTTGTACATAGGTTTGCTATTAGTTGAACCCAACTGGATGGCACATAACAATAATAAGCTTTTCTGGCTTTCAGGGTTATAGTTGAGAGGTTTGCTGTTATTATGATCGAATTGCCTTTGTAACTGAATTGGTGTTTTTCTCTTGCACCCTTTAAAATTGTTTTTTATTTTTTTCTAATTTTAACATTTTAGCCATAATGTGACACAGAGAGGATCTTTTCTAATCATGTCTGTTTGGGGTACTGAATGTCTTTATTTTGAGGTTTGTATTTCTTCCTCTAGATTTGGGAACTCTTCTATTTTTTCATTAAATATATTTTCTATGCCCTTTACTTTGGTCTTACTTCCTTATTCTACACCACAAGATTCTTATGTTATATCTCTTCATCTTGTCCCATAGTTCTTGCAAATTGTGGTCATATTCCTTTATTTTTTCTTTGCAGGTGTCTGAGTGTACTATTTCTTTGATCATGTCTTCCATCCCTAATATTCTTTCTTGTGCTTGATCCAGTCTATTGGCTTTACTTTCTAGTGTGATTTTTATTTGGTTTATTTTTTCTCATTTACAATATTTCTCTTTGATTTTTTCAAGATCTCAATTTCTTTATAAATTTGTTTTCTAATGTAGCTATTTTTAAAATCAATTCCTGAAATCACTTAGACATTTCAGTCATCTGCTTATTTGTGCTTTCTTTGGGATTACTTATTTATATACATATACTTTTGAATTCTTTCTCTGGCATTTCTAGTATTTTAATCTCTTTAATTTCAGCTATTGAGGAGTTATGGTCTTTTGGAGAAGTCCTGTAGTCTTGCTTTTTAATATTCCTTGCATTTCTGTATTGAGATTTTCATATCTGTTTGGGATGGTTGTCTCTTCCTATTTTGGGGGGGTTCTTCTTGGAGTATACTCTTCTCTTGAGAGCTTGATCCTCAGTATCACTTGAAGAAGACAAAGCAATCAGCTGCTAATTATATTTCAGAAGAATCTAAGAACGCACTGGTCTTATAGTCTGAAGCAGGTAGAAAGTTATTTAGGAGATGTTAGTAGAACCATCCCTTCTTTCATACATTCAGCAGTTTTTCCTATTTTTATAAACTATACTAGTCTCCCACTCTGTCATGGACTCAGCTGGAGCCTGACCTCAACAGAGTCAAATCGCTTATCAGCTCTGGCCACCCTCACAATAACTTGATCTGTTATAGAATCTTAAGGGGAGACTTCTGGTTCTCCTTTTACCTTTGAAATAATCTCTTGTCATTCCAATATGGATGAAGAGGAGACTGGGTTAACAAACTCAATGGGATAAAATTTTTGTCCCCAGTGAAGTAATCATGGAAGTAGAGAATAGGAGGAATGCTCTGATCTCTTCTCTAGACATGAGGTCACCATGGGCAGAGATAGCACCAAAGACTTGGAAATCTTTCTCTTTAGGGGGACACTATTCCTTAGAAAGGGCCAGTGATTTGTCTCTGACAATAGAATCTATGTCCTTGAAAAATACTTTCTTTTCAGACTGAAATATGATTATAGTATTTGCTGCCTTAGAGTCCAGATGGTTTTAGATAAAAGAATTCTGTTTGAACTCTATGAATAAGACAATTCATTTTAAAACCAAAAATGCTAAGTGAATTTGGACTTTTGAAAAAATAGTTTTTTCTCAAAAGTTGCTATAGTGCTAAGAAGACAAAATAATTTTATGTTTGTTGTTTAGTTTCTGTTCATAGACAAGCTTTTGGAATTGAAGTTTTGCTGTATATTTGCACAAATAAGTGAATCCACCTATTATCTATGATATTCAGATTGTCATAGAAACTCTTTCCTTTATTTATAAAAGTAAGGATCCTTTCCTTGTAGAAATTTTGTATTAATTTATGTCAGGTAATAACTCCTTAAAAAATGGAATGAGTCAAAAGAAATAAATTTGACATTTTAGAATGGTAAGAACTTGATTTAACCACAGATGAGGACTTTGGTTACTGAGGGATATTGTTTTCTCTTTTAATTAATTCCTTTTCCTGACATTTCTTTCATGATGAGGTAAATTTGTTTGTGGCGCTTAACCTTTAAGTGGTATATCAGTTTTCACTCGAGTCATACGGTGACCAAGAGTAAGTAAATGGGAGACAAGAAAAAAAAAATTATAAAGGCAAAAAACTCCTCAAACTAAGTTTGTCGTCAGGAAATTTTATTCTCTATTTATATGCAGGACTCTTGATCTTAGGTGTTCTTTGTCTTTGCCCTCTTCCTCTGGCCAACCTTCAGAGCTCAGGGATTTTGCGTTCTGCAGATGGCTTTTCCTCATGTCTCTTTTCCTCACTCATTCTTTGATTACACTCCCCTCCCCAATAATGTATACATATTATATACCTTGGGTAGCAAAAATGTGTACACATTTAAAATGTTACCTATGTATTTTTTTTCCAGTACTGGGGAGTTGAACTCAGGGCCTCATGTATGCTGGAAGTGCTTTACTACTGAGCTGTATCACTTTGCCCCATTTTTATTTAGAACAGGGTCTTGCCAACTTTTGTAGAATGTCTCTGGCCATGACCTCAAAACAATATCATTCCTGCCTCTGCCTCCCAAGTCACTGGGATTACAAGTCTGCACCACAGTTTACATATTAGTTTTTGAATTTGAATTGAATTATGGTAGCAATGTGTAATATGTTCACTGAAAAGGATGGCATTAACCAAATGAATGCTAGTGTCACTATGAGACAGGTATGACAGTCAATGAAAATGACTGAAGCATGGTGGTCATTTGAGGAGCACAAGGCCATTTTGAAGTGGTATTTGAAATTCAAAAAAAAAGTTGTGGAAATGCAATGACAACAGAGGTATGAGCATGCAATATACCCTCCAACATACCTAACAATTACATGCATTCATGGCAAGTTTGAGACACATGATATTGTGTGTGATGTGCACAAGGGAAGACCCAGGAGGCCTTGAACAGCAACAAGTCTTGCTTCTTCTGGTATGGTAACCACTTTGAGTACCTCTTGTAATTGCAGAAGTGAAACATGACTTATACTCATCTTTTGTTAATGGTATACATTGCGTATCACAATTTGAATATAGTTTTTTCTTTCTTAAAATGTGTATGCATTTTTGGGTACCTTCTGTATATATAAATATATACACATACACATGCACACACTCATATAGTATGTGTGTAAATATATGAAAAGCTCATGTTATTCCTTTTGCAGTTCCTTTCTTAGCTATCCTTTTCAAATCCTAACTTTTACTTTCCCAATCCTTTTATTCTCTATTATTTTCCTTCTTCCAACTTGGAATTATTGATTAATTCTTGGTTTTCATGCATCTAGTATGGGTCTGTATTATGACATTTGCCCCATGTTATTGTTGTGTGCAATCTGTGAGTTTCTATTCTTCCCTTCCTTGAGAGTACATTTTATTAACATTTTAGCACTGAAAAGGAAGGAGTTGCAGCATCTGACCTGACATTAATTTGCTTCCTTTATTTGGGGTAGGGGTAGGAGATGCTCCCAGGGGAAAGGAAAGGCAGGTGATTTTGTCTAATCTTCTGGATAATGATATCTACTTGAAAGAAAAGATTTTATCTGTATTTAGCACTTAGTAGGATGTCCCTAGCCAAGGATTACTTAAAGAGAACCCAGGTGAGGTTTGACACCCTGGGGAATGTCAGCTAGGCTATATAATATTCTAGGGAAGGAGTTGAAATTTTTCTTCAAGGACCAGATAGTAAATATTTTAAGCATGTGGATGACACGGTCTTTGTTGCAACGTCCAGCTCTGCTTTGTTTTGGGAAAATAGACATCGGCAATATGCAATAAGTAGGGCTGGGAGCAGCCCAGTGAAACTCTATTCGTGGAAACAAGTAATTGGCTTGTGGGCTTTTGTTTGTTGCTCCTTAATCTAGGGTATACAATAGAGATGTATTATAACTTAAGCTTTTTGTGTGATGTGGAGTATCTGTGAATCTTTACTTAGAGAACTTGGCTGTTGTTATGAGCAGAGACCCATGTCCAAGGAGGGAGAAATGACCTGAGGAGCCATTTTTGAGGGTTTACATTTCCCTCCATTCTGTTTCCCCTTGATTGCCTATATCTTTGAAATTATTCTTTTGTTTTATTAGGTGCCCTCGAGTTGGATCTGACTCATAATGACTCCATGTATAACAGAATGAAACACTACTCAATACTGTGCCATGCACAGGAACATTTTATGTTTGAACTCAATATTGCAACCATTATGCTGCTTCTTATTTTAAGCCTTGCCACAACAGCAAAAGGAGGTCCCAGGGGCTTTACTCCACTACCATCATTAAGGTTGACTCGACTTTGTGGAGGTGAATTTCCCCAGTTGCTTCTTGAATGCCTTCCATCCTGAGGGACTCATTTTCCTGAACTCTATTTGACAGCGATTCTCTGCTATTCTTAGAGTTTTCAGTGACTAATTGTTTTGGAAGTGGCCTGCAGGGTCTTTCTCCCTCGTCTGTCTTAGTCTGGAAGCTCAGCTGAAACCTATCCTCCATGGGCAGCCCTACTTGTATCTGAAGTATTGGTGACATAAGTTTCTCTATCACAGCAACATACCACCTCCCACAGCATGACAAACTGACAGACACATGGGGATTCAAATAATTAGTAAAGCGTTTTTTTTTTTTTTCCAGTGAAGATCTGAGATGTGTTGGCCTGCTTTGACATTCCCACCTTGGAGTTTAGCCCAGACACCATCATGCTGCATAAGACACATTAGCTTAAGTATGGAACAGTGTAAGCTTGATAGAAAGAATTACTCTGAGCCACTCATCTAAATCTCTGGGACAGGTCTGAATCTTGAGTGAAGAACCTCTAGATGCATACATTCACTTTGCTGGTCTAGACTGGGAATCAAATAGTCCATCCCAATACATCTCAAATTATCTCTAACCCATCAGATCTTCCTTTTAGCCTTACTGGTATCCCTCAATTTCTACAGCTGTTTCCAAGCACTTATTACGTAGTTGTTGAAGTAACTACCAAATTACCCAGTGTTGTGTTGTTGACTGTATTTTGCTCTTTTAAGAGTTGCTTTCCTAAAGAAGGTTCTCTGCAGTTTAATACTGTGAGGATTAGTGTCCTACTTTGTTTTGGAGAGACCTGGTTAGGCTTGAATATTGACATGACATTTCAGTTGGCATTCAACTTGAGAGAGTCTTCCATATCTCTCTTTCTTGTACAGTTCTGGACTGACTCAGAGTCTGAAACAATACTGAAGAGGAAACTCATTGGCATGCCTTCTGAAGCATTCCTTTTTCACTTTGGGCAAAAGACAGAAGTAGACAGAGTTGACCTACATCTTGTCACTAATTAGCTCTGTTACTCTGACCAAAACATATAGCTTCTCTGAACCTAATTTTCTTCTGTAAAAGAGAAGCCCACTCTTACCACGTAGATTTGGAAAGAAATCTCATTTATAGGTTGGAGATTACTCTTGCTCATTGTTGGCCTTTAGCCGGAAGTTATATTCACATGCACAGATGTCACTCTGAATTGCAATCAAATGTTGACAAACCTCCCCTTCAGATGTTACTAAAAGAAAAAGGGAGGTTTTCTCTTTCTAGGATGGTTTAGGAGCAGTTCTACTGAAGGCAGAAGGCTGAACTGGAACAATCTATAATATTACTCTTTATTGATAACCTATCTATTTTATCTGCTTCCCTTTGGCCCAAATATTATCTCCCTCAGTGTGTTGACTCTAAGGGGAAAAGCCTGTTACATGGGTGCTGAATACTAGTTAAGTGCTGATTAAGTGAGTTCTGAATGTATGTATGCCTTGACTAAAATTATTTATTCAGTCAGGGAAGAAATGAATTCACACAGCAGTGCCTTAATTGGCATCAGAGAGGCACTTCCGTAAAGCCCTTAGGAAAAGCAGGGAGTTGATTAAATAGAAGAAATGCACATGGAAATAGGAGAACAAAGGATGTATAGAAGAATAAAATGCAGTTGTTAAATAATTGCCCTCATGATATTCTTTTTCCCAGAGAAGTGACCTGTGATTTAAGGCAGGAGAGAGCACCTGGGAAAATTTCAAATTGGAGTCCCTCCCACTCTTCCCCTCCCTATACTAAGAATCCATGGCCCAGAATTCAAATACTGAATCTAAGAGAGGCAGGTAAAAAGAACAGTGGAAAACAGATGGCAGCAGTTACAACTAGCAAATTCCCAGTTGGTGGCTCTCACATTTAGAAGCGGGCATCTGTTCTTCTTCCCCACTGCAAAGTGGTTTTAACTCAGAGGTGTTAAAAATATCTAAGTTGCTGTTTTATTCATTTCTGCTATTTACTGACTTTAATGACTTACAGTATATCCAATGAAAAGTACAATGTTTACCCAAGCGGCAAGAGACTCAAAACAGAAATATGGGATGCTGTTAAAAAAACCTTGTGGTCTACTAAACAGCCTGTATGGTTTTATAGGTGCACCTTGTTTTATGAAAGAGATAACACCCTAACATGTGTGCAAATTGAAATATGCTTTAAGATGCACCTGGGGCACTCCATGTTAAAGAAATCCTGAGATGTCATCACCTCTCTGTGCCTCAGTCTCCTCCTCCACAAAATAGGAATAATAATAGCTACATTACTATCCTGCTGGCAAGTCTGTTGTGAAAGTTAGAGATAGTATC
Source organism: Pedetes capensis (assembly GCA_007922755.1). NCBI lineage: Eukaryota > Metazoa > Chordata > Mammalia > Rodentia > Pedetidae > Pedetes > Pedetes capensis. The sequence continues at coordinate 33,005 of VMDO01010788.1, forward strand.
AAAAGGGGTTATAAGACCCTCAAGTATTATACTTACCTAGTCACAGTGAATACATTTTATTATTTATGAAAATTCCCATTTTGAAATAAATATTCACTCAAAAAATTGAAAGTGTAGGATAAGCCTTTGTTCATAAGAATAACTGAAAAATGAGAGTAAAGAGGAACTCTTCATAATAATGAAGAAAACATCAATATATCTTCCTTTTTATGTTATTGTAGAGATCCCTTTCCCAATAACCCTTTAGAACTGGTAACAAGAGAGTCCTACTGATTTTTTAAAAAATTATCATTTTATTTATTTTGAGTCAGAGTCTAGCTAAGTTATGCAGGTTGCCTCTTGATCCTTCTGCCTCCACCTCCCAAACTGCTGAGATTAAGGGCATGTGCCAGTGCTCCCAGCATATTGATCTGATTATCGTTTAACTCAGTACTTGATATAGAGTAAATGATCTATAGATATTTATTGACCACAGACTATGTCACATCCATTTTCTTTCCTTTTTTGCTTTAATAATAATATTTACTGTGGAAAGTGCATAAAAGCATGAAGAAGAATAAAAAATAAAGTTTATAATTTAAAAACTCAGAGACATTATTTTTAAGACTAGCATGTATCTTGTACCATTCCATTGAAGAAACATTAGTAATAAGAGTAAATTATTAACTTTTTTCTGCTTTCATAAAACTGAAACTGAATAATAGTTCTATCCAAAAGGTAAGTTTGTAATTACAGTTTGACATCATGAGAACTTTAAATATTCATTATATTTTGTGGTGGTGTCAGGTGCCATCAAGTTGGGTATGATCTACATCGAACCTCATAGAGTTTTCTGTGGCTGATTGTTTCAGGATTGCTTTGGGATTGGATTGCCACATCCTTCTCCCCTTTATTTATGGTGCTGGGGATTGAGCCCAGGTCATCAGAGTGTGGAGCAGCAGACTGAGCTAAACCTCAGCCCCACTCACTTTTAGGGAAGCAATATTAATAATCTGTCATTTATTGAGCAAGTACTATGTACCAGGTAGTTTAGTAAATATCTTAATCCATGTAAACCTTTTACCAATTCAATATATCTGACACTATTATTTGTAAGTGAGATCAAAGCATTTAATATTAAAGAATATGCCCAACAGCAGATGGCTATTAAGTGGTGCAGCTAGGACAAAATGGAGGAGTCTGTTTTCATAGTATATGCTGAGCTATTTTACTTTTCTTTATAGTAGTAGAAGGAGCCCAGATTTTAGAGAGAGAAATGCTGGGGTTGAGGATGCCCTTATCCTCCTCTCCTCATGCATCCTTTCGTGTGGAGGGATTCTTACTTCTGGTGACTTTCTATCTTTTCATCCTCTTCTTGCGTTAAGGAGACTGACACCCCTTGTGGGTAAAGAAGTCTAATAGGTTATATTGCCTCAGCCCTTTCCCTGCTTCTCTTTGCTTGGGAACTCCTTATATGACAGAAGCTTCATTATCAACTGTTTTGTGGCAGTGCAGGCTGTCTTTGTTGGTATGATCAATAGTTCTTTTAGGAGGAGCAAAAGTTCAATTCAAGAAAACACAGATCACTCTACTTTGTTCCGAGCTCCCTCCTTCCTCTTTAATTCTTATCAGTAATCCTTCTATCTGACTCTGGTGCATACCTCTGTTTGTCACATACTTTTTCATACAAAGAGGCAATATTTATTGACGTTCTAGGACTCTTAGCACATAATGTCAGATAGTTTGCTAACCTTCAGTGTCTTTGTTTATGCAAAACCTTGGATAAGTTATGTTAATATTCCATGCTGCAGTATCTTCAATTATAACACAGGACATAATTTTTACTTTTCCATGGGTCTTTGTTACATTTATATGTACAGAAGCACTGAGAATTTTTTTGGAAAAGAAAGGACAATAAGACGAAAGATGCAGAAGTTTGGTTTGAGGTCAAGTGGGCTGAGGGGAGAGGTGACTTTGGATATACTGAGTGTTTGTCTCTCTGATTGTTACTCCTTAGGCCCAGTCTCCTTGGACTCATGCCCATGCTTTGCCTATGTTATTTCATTTCATTGCATGTTGTTGTTGTTAGGTGTTGTTGACTTGGGTCTGACTCGTAGCGGCCCTATATACAACAAAATCAAACACTGACCAATTCTGTGCCAGACACAATATCTTTTCTATGCTTAAGACCATTATTGCAGACCCTGTGTCAATCCATGTAGTTGAGGGTCTTCCTTTTCTTTGTTGATCTGCCACTCTCCCAAACATCATGTTCCTCTCTAGGAATTGGTATCTCCTACCTTCATGTCCAAAACACTGAAGATGCAGTCTAGCCATCCTTGCTTCCATGGAACACTCTGGTTGCACTTTTTCTAGGGAAGATTTGTTGGTTCTTTTGGCAGTCCATAGTATACTCAATATTTGTCTACAGCACCATAATTCAAAAGCATCAATTCTTTTCCTATGATGTGACTAAAGATACCATGGCATGAGTCAGGAGCTCCTTCATCTTCAATGTGATTGGTTTTCAACCCTTCAGAGAGATCTTTTGCCTCAGGTTTTCCCAATGCAATTCATTTTTTGATTGCTTGAGTACTGCTTCCATGGGTGTTGATTGTAGAACCAAGTAAAGCAAAATCTTGGACAACCTCAATCTTTTCTCCATTTATCAGAAAGTTGTGTACTGACCCAGTTGTAAGGATTTTTGTTTTGTTGATGTTGAGGCACAATCCATACTGAAGGCTATGTTCTTTGATCTTCATTAGTAAATGTTTGAAATCCTCTTCACTTTCAGCAAGCAAAATTGTATCATCTACATAATGCAGGTTGTTAATGAGTCTTCCTCCAATCCTGATGGCATGTTCTTCCTCATAATGTCCAACTTCTCAAATTATTTGCTCAACATAGAGATCGAAGAGGTCTGAAAGGATACAGCTCTGACCCTCACCAGGCATTGTTTCCTTGTTCTGTTCGATCAACTGCCTCCTGGTCTATGTGCAGATTTCTCCTGAGTACAATTAAGTGCTCTGATATTCCCACTCTTTGCAATGTTATCCATTATTTGTTATGATCCACACAGTCAAATGCTTTTGCATTGTCAATATAACATAGATGGACATCTTTCTGGTACTGTCTGCTTTTGTCTAATATCCATGTGACATCAGCAATGATGTCCCCAGTTCCACACCCTCTTCTGAATCCAACCTGATTTTCTGGCAATTTCCTATTTATATAATGCGGCAGTCGCTTTTGAGTGGTCTTTAGTAAAATTTTACTTGCATGTGATATTAATGATATCATTTGACAATTTCCATGTTTGGTTGGATCCCCTTTCTTGGGAATAGGCACAAGTATGGATTTCTTTCAGTCAATTGGCCATGTAGCTGTTTTCCAAATCTCTTGGCATAGGCAAGTTAGCAACTCCAGTGCTGCATCTATCTGTTGAAACACCTCTATTCATATCCTATCAAATCCTGGGTAGGGCATTATTTCCCTCATTTTGTGATATGGAGCCTAAGGCTTAGAGATACATGATATCTGAGACAATCAGCTTTACCCTTATAGGTATCACTTGGTTAAAATAGGCTCCTGGGTGAGTACTGGGCATTGGATGCTATAGCACTTACTTAAGTGCAGGTGTATGTGTTGTAGGGTCACATGTGACCCCAGAAGCATGATGCTAGTTAAGGGTTAAAAAGAAGAAAAGTTTATTTTGGCTAATAGTTTGAGATTTCAGTCTGTGGTCCCTTGGCCTTGTAGCCATAGCTCTGTGGTGAGGCAGCATATGATGGTAGAGAGCGTGTGGTAGAGCAAAGCTGCTCACCTCACAGCTGGGTTGTGAAGAAGACAGAAGAGACTAGCATCCCACAGTCTCATTTGAGAGCATGGCATAAATGACCTAAAACCTCCTACTAGACCCCATATCTTAAAGATTTTCACAACCTTCCAATAGCGCTGAGCTGAAGACCAAGCTTTTATCTCATGGACCTTTGTGGGACATTCCTTATCCAAACTATATTAAAACTTGCCCACAGTCACACAGCTGGTAAGAAGAAAGGGTGATATTTCACACAAAATCTGAAGGCTACATTCTTCCTAGGACTTGAGTCTGATAATTATAACAGGACCTGGGGCAGTGACCATGGGAAAGACCCTCACATGAGTAAGGGCCAATGTCAGGTCACTAACTGATAGCAGAAGGATGCCTGGACCCTGGAGGTCCCTAACACAGGTTGTAGGAACAATGATTTGGAAATCAACAGAACAGTGCTATGGTTTTTTTTTTTTTTTTTTGCAAAAGGGATGATTTTCTATTAATCTCTCTTTGTTCTCTTTGTTACCATTGTTCTGACTTTTTTAAAACACTGGCTTCTTAGTATAATGTTATACAGCTTGTGACCAAGTTTTTCCCTTCAGACTCTCGCTGCTGTGTTTTACTTTTCCACTGCAAATCCTACTTCCTCTAGTAAGATGGTGGAGATCATCTCTTCCTACACCACTATCAGCTTCCTCAGCCCCTGTTAGACTCTACTTCTATCTTCTTTTCACTCTCAACTTTGAGTGTCATGTAATTACTACCCAGGAAGAGTAATAGGCAGCTGAGAGGTTTAAATGTGCTTAAGGGGAAGTTTTGGCAATGCATGTGCTCTGAGAGCACAGAGAAGTTGCTTAACTGTGCATGAGACTAAAAGACCATTTGCAAGATAAGTTGTTTTGTGGTTTTTCTCCCTTGAGGTAAAAAAAAAATCTCCTTAATGGGCAAATCTGAGTTTAGTCATCTTTTGGAACAGGTACCAGTTCTTTTATAAAATTAATATAAAATGAAAGCAACATTTACTGAGTGCCTGTGCTACATTATCTCAATTCATCATCACAAGCATCCTGAAAGGCAAGTAGTAGTATCTTACAAAATGAAACAGGGACTCCAAAGCAATTGGATGCTTTGCCCAGGGTCACCTATCCAGTAAGATGCATGCCCTAGTCAACCTATTTCCTAAGCCCTTGCTCTTCTTGTTCTTTCTTGTATGAACTAGTTTGTTAAATATGAATGAGGGAAACTTCACTAGAAGGCTTTTTCTTCAAAAGAAGGCTGGGAATCCCATCTCTGCTTGTAAGTGGACACATTAGTATGATCTCCAGGTCTGCCTATAAATTATCTATAGTGTGATCAATTCTGAAGCTGGCAAGGACAAACCCGGGCAAATCGCTGCTCTTTACAGAAAATCTAGAATTGCAAAGAGAATGGCTATACTCTGTGCCATGAATTTTTCAAGAGAAATGTTGCAAGGGATAGAAATCTTGATAGATAGGATTTCTTTTTTGAAAAGCTGCATATGAGAAAATTTTCCACAAGGGACATCCCTTTTACCAACTTGGCAAAGACTGAAAATGCAGAGTTTCCAGGATCAAAGTGTATTCGCAATGTGAAGAACTATCCCCTGACAATCAGGCTGGAAGAGGGAGGTCTCCTTTAATCTTTTTTGCTTTGTTTTATTATTTTTTTTCTGAGGGGGAATAATCTCTTTTCATATTCTTTTGCTGACTAACTCTTCCCTTTAATCATTCTTATCTCAAGACTCACGGCAATTTCCCTCCTTTACATTAAGAATGAATATAAACACAAATCATTTTTGAGTCTTTATATCAGAGAATTGTATCTTTTGTTTTTCCTGAACCATTCAAAGGTAAGGAACAGAGAGTCGATGTGAGAAAAACACTTATACTTTAGTAGAATCAGAAATTTTCCATCTCCCCTCTCCTCTGTAGCTACCAGAATTGTGGTGAAAGATGCAGAACCAGGAAAGCAATCTGAATCAACCCAAGATCATTTATAATTTTTAAGAACTGGACAGAAAACAAAATCAGCTTTCAAAAGATCTTTAAAATCCAGGGAAATTCTATAAAGGGAGCCAGAAGTAGTTTATAAATGAAAACTTGATTTTTGGTAAGGGGCCTATGTGTGAAATATCCTACAGCTTCATTCAATGTGTTTTCATTTTTAAGATAAAATAAAAGGTGGGGGAGTTTATTCACACAGCTCTCCAGATAGCGATCTAAAAATGGGTATACATCCTAAAAGTCACAGTTCACTTTTGAGTTGTTCTTTCCAAAAAAAGCTTCAGTTATTAAGGAATAAAATTGTCATTATTATCTCATTACTATATGGGCCCTGGATATGAAAAAAATTGATTACCTGATCTTTAGTTCCTTACTCTATTCTATCTATCTTTAATTTTGTTGCTTGGGGATTATTGGACTATCAACACTCTTCCTGAATAATCAATCTGGTTAATTTAGCCTATAAACCACTTTTCCCCTTGTGTCTGGTGTAACATATTGTTTAGTAATGTGCCCACTAAAGCATAAAAAGTATCTTTCAGAAATGGAAAAGGAAATAGCACTCAGATTTTGAACTTGGGCAGCTTGCATTTTACCCGTCTGCTGGTCTGTGTGGTAACGGACTTTATTTCGTTCTTAGCCATATGACTAACTTTGCCTTATTGTGCTCAGTGGCTGAACAAAATGCACAGTGCGATATTCTGAAGCGCCCACTCATTCTTTATTGCTTTTATGACAAAGCTGTCCCTCCACATGTCTGCTCTGCCCTCTGACCCAAGGCGTTTGCTTCAAGTAAACATGCCAGATGGTGGAGAAAAGTGATGGGTCAAAGAACAACCCTGGAGGGTTAGGAGTCACCAAATCCGTCTTCACAAACCAAACTTAAAAGCAACAATTTCACCAAATGCCATGGAGTACTTTCACAGTGGAATGGGAGGTGCAGAGGGTTGACATTAATTATATATTTTGCTTTCAGGGCCTAATGGTTTAGGTGTAGTGTCTATTGGCTAATTTGAACGTAAGCAATTTACGAGAAATGATAAGAAGACAAGATGGACAGATGGATCAATCACATACTCAGTAAATGCAGTAAGGTAAATAGTTTGTGAGTGAGTATTTCTAAGCTCTGAACAGAAAATTACAGAGACAATTTAGATTCCTTTTCTCTCTTTTAGGGACTATTGTTGAAAGTTGAGGCCAGACAGATGTCATAATCTAAAATACACTGGACCCCTAAGAAGGCAGAGAAAGTGTTTAGATGAGATTGTCTTTCTTTTTGTGGTGTTTTGTAAGCCCAAGTGCATGAGCATTTGTGTATTTTTGTGCCTATAGGAAGTGGGAGAATGTAGGATCTTTTATGCTGCTATTTTCAAAAGTAATTTAATGAAATGTTTAATAGCCGTTTTATAGGACTGTATTTTAGAAAGAACATTAGAATAGTAGTAACTCATTGCTGATAAGCTGGGACTGTTAGCTCTTTTTCAGATTATGATAGCATGATATGCCTGTAAAATGTGCTAGATATATACATAGACTCTAGAGGTTAAAAAAATAATAAAATGGGAAGAAATTTTGAAAATTTCCTCTTCAGGGCTTTGAAATACTTCCATGATCCTAAAATTCTTTCTGAGTTAACTACTATCTTATAGAACTTGTAGGATTGTTATAGTTTGAATCTAAAATGTCTCTCAAAGGTCCTGTTTGAATACAATGTCCTTAGGTGATAGTGGCATTTTGGGAGGCCATAGAACTTTAGGATGTGGGACTTAGCTGGTAGAAGTAGATCACTGGGTGTAGGCTTTTGGAGGTTTTATGTGGCCCCCCTGTTTAGTAAGCTTTCTCTGCTTCCTGACGCCATGATATGAGATCCTATGCCTCAGGCCCTACCACCAGCTGCTCTGTCATGCCTCTCCAGGATCATGGATTGAGATTCTCCAAGCCATGGGCCAAAACAAATCATTCTTCTCTTAACTTGTTTCTCTCAAGTATTTGCCACAGCAATGCAAAAGCTAATAAACACAGAAAATTGGTATTGAAGAGTGGGGTAAATTCTGTGTGGAAACCTGACTGTGTAGTTTGTAGGCTATTGGAACTGGTTTGAGGAGGAGTTTGGAAGAGTTTGAAAATGTGGATTAGAGGATCCCTGGAGTGCTGTAATCTGAGTTTGAGGGGTGGAAGTATGGAAGTCCAGAATTATGATAGAAATGCAGATAGTAAAGATGGTGCTCATGAGGTTTCAGAGGGAAATGAGGCCTATTCAGAATTGGACTATAGGCCATTCATGTTACATTTGGCAAAGAGTTTGTCTGTATTCTACCCATGTCCTAAAGATTTGATGGAGGCTGAATTCAAAAGTAATGGACTAATTAATTTGGCAGAGGAAATATCATAACAGAATGCTGAGGAAGTGGCCTGGTTAATGCTGAATGCTTTAGTCAGATTTATGATGAAAAAGAGGTATAAAAAGGAGAAAGATTTGATAAGTGAGCAGCTTGGCAAGAAAAAAGCTGCACGTTTAAAGTTGTGGACAAGGAAAGTTCAGGCAATGAGGCTATAGTCTTTAAAGAGCTAAGTACCATTAAAGAGAAGCCAAGCAGTTTGCATTGGAAAAATAGGAATGGCTTGAGTGCAAAGTTGGAGTTGGCCAGATTCCTTCCATCAACAAATCTAGGGTATAAAAATAGTAACTCATTTGAAAGACTTTCCTTTGAAAAGAGAGTATCTGATAAAAGTAGGTGCTTTTGGGGCACACTGCTGGAAAGATGCAGCCTGAGGAAGTACTTTACTGGCCCAGGCACACAGATGCCACTGTAGCCATAGTCCAAAAGGGCCCAGCTACCACTTGAGGTGTCAGCAGACCTTGGCATCATCCACATGGTGCTGGTTTTGTAGGCATACAGAATGTAAGAGTTATGGGGCCATGGAGGCTACCACCAAGGCTACAGAGAATAGCCTTGGAGGCCAGGAAATACGTGGTTGGGTCAGATTTCCTGCAGAGGCCCCTGAAGGGCTGATGCATAGAGTTTTGAGGGTGGAGTCTAAGAGGCAATGGAGACCCTAGGATCTTAGAGATGCCAGCAACATGAAACATCTGGTGAGGAAGGCTACCAGCCATGAGTGGAGCAAGCCTAATATGGCCTTGTGCACTACAAATGGCAAGGCCATAGGAACAGAGCTCCCCAAGCCTACTGGAACCCAGGTGATGTCACCAAATGCACCAAAATTTGGACATAGAGCTCCAGAAATTGTTTATCCTGTTGGATATTACTCTTTGTGCAGGAGCCAGGCAGTTTTCTTTTCTTCTCTCTCTCTCTCTCTTTTTAAAAAATTTCATAGGGGTTCACAGCTAAGTTTGCCTTAAGACACAGAGACACTTTCAACTTGGGCTTTTGATAATGTTTGGACTGTTAAGACTTTGGGGACCCTTGAAGTTGGACTAAATGCATTTTTCATTTTGAGATGGCAATGAACCTTTGGGGGCTGGGGTTTGAGTGCTATGGTTTGAACCTGAGATGTCCCCAAAGGTTGTATATTTGAACACTAGGTCCTCATGTGCTGGTGGTGTTTTGGGAGGCTGTGGAACTTTAGGAGGTGGGATCTAGTTGGCAGTAGGTCACTGGGCTGTGCTTCTGGAGGCTTTATGGAGACCCTTAGTTCGGTAAGCTCTTTCTACTTCCTGATACTACCATATGAGGTCCTCTGCCATAGATCCTGCTGCCAGATCCTCCATCATGCCTCCCCACCATTATGGACTAAGAGCCTCTAAGCCATAAGCCAAAATAAATCTTTCTTCCCATAGCTTGTTACTGTCAGCTATTTTGCCACAGTGATACACAAGTTAACACAAGGATGAGGAATGTCTCATGATTACTGAGCGTAATGATATAGATTTTTTGTAGTAAGATGAATTCTCTAGATGAGATATAAAATAGTGAGTTTAATTGTAGTTCTAAATGTAGAGATTATTTCTAGGACTAAATTTGTGTCCTTAATAAATTACCAAGTTCTACAATACATCATCAATGTGAAGAATGATAATAATAGTTACTCTTCAAGTCTTCCCAAATTAACACTTAGTAATACTAATAATAACCACCACTTATTGAGTATCTTCTATAGCTGGAAACTTTATGAGGCACTTTAAATCTATGCCTAATTTAATTTTCTCAACTCTAGCAGAAGTGATAGCAACTAATATTATTTAATGTTTACAAATTACCAATTGCTAGATTTAATTGTTTCACATATGGTATCTGGTTAAACTCTCAAACCAACCCTAGAAAGTAGGTACAACTATTAGTGTCATTTTATAAGTGAGAGAAATAAGGTTTAGAGAGATTAAACCACTTGCTCACAATTATGTATCTAGCAAATGGCAGACATAGACAGGAACCTAGGGCACAAGTTCTTAATAATTTATTTTGCCTACTACATTAGTAATAAAGTTGGAATTCAGAGATGTTGCATCTGCTCAAAGGTATACTAGTAGCAAGAGACAGGAAACATGCACACTCAGGTTTTTCTTACTTTAAAGCTCATACTAGATATGATAAAGGCTCTCTTCCTATGCAACTTAACTGATGGTCTCCATTACTTCTGTAACATGTACAGGCTGGTACTCACTGCATCTTTAGTATTTGGGGCCAGTAGGCTACTTTCTAGTAGGGCTAGTGGGCTACTTTCTATATGCTTATATATTTCTGCTCCAGTCAGTTTAGCTGTGTGTTTATTATTGTGTAGTTTCCAAATCTGTCCATACCAGTTGAACATGTTACTGTAGTTAGATAATTATTTTGATGATAATATAAATCAATGAAATATGAGTATATAAATAGAGTCGTTATTTCCATGAAAACTGAGTAGAGACTTAATTAAGGCAAATTGAAAAAAATCAGCCATATTAGGCATTAGTGACATGATTGTAAAGGAAATAGAGGAAATAATGAAGGAAAATTCTTTATTTAAAATTTCATTGCACTAAAAATTTCAAAAGATTGGCCAATGGATTGATATTTATACATGTTAGATTAAAAAATATAAGTTATGTACTTATCATTTTCAGATTGTCTAATGATTTTGGTAAAAAATTTCTTCTCTATAACACCTTGTTTATAGATGAGAAAACTTAAGATCAGGCTGATTAACTCAATGACTTAGCCCCACACTCACTGTACTACTGTGTCAGAGCTAAAGTCAGAGAGGCAGAGCCAGAAACAAGATTTAACTTGATGGTTCTTTGCAGCCTATGCTTTGTCCTTCACTGTTCACCAAGGATGATAAATTTGAGGGTTAAGGATCATATGCTAGGAAATCCAATGGGAACTAGATTGGGTCCAGAGAGACCTTAGAAAGGCCTTCTCACTTCATTCCCTGCCCTCAAAAAGAACTCCCCTTTTCTCAGATATTAACCTATTTGATTTTCAAAAACTCTGGGGAAAGTGATTTCATCATATCATATTATGATTATATTGTTATAAGAATATTATGTTCCTTAGAGACTCTACCAATATGCACTCCTTCTGAGATGTAGAGCTTTTAAGCAGTAAGAGAGACAGAAATGGCTTATTATGACATGACAACATTGCTGAAAGTGTAAGTCCCCAAACTTCTCTAACTTCATACTGCCTCCCCCAACTACTTACTTGACAGTTTCTGAATTATTCATAATTGAAAAAAGACGTGTTTTAGAATTGGTTATTAAAATCATTTTTAAAATAATTTATTTAACTTCTTTCCATCTGTTGAATTAACAAGAATACCAGTTTTCCTGAAGGATTTCCTAAAAGTAATCCATAATTATATTTTCTTGAGGATTATGGTGGAGTAATGCTGAGTGAAGTAATTGCTGTTGTCACCCTCTTTTCTTAGGACTTGTCAATGTAATGCCCAAATCTCCTATATTAGTTACTATGGCTAATAACAAATCACCCCACAACTTAGTGGCTTGTAACAATTCTTACTTATTATTTCTCATGGTTTTGGTGGGTCAGGAATTGCTTGACTGAGCCATTCTCTCTCAGGGTCCATTGGAGACTGTAGTCAGGTGTTGGCTAAGGCTAGTCATTTGAAGGATGGACTGGGACTGTGAGATCTACTTCTAAGGTGGTTTCCTCATATGACTACTGCTTGGTGCTGGTTGTGATTAGGAGGCCTCAGTTCTTCTCTACATGGACTGCTCTTTGGAGCTGCTTGAGTGTCCTCATGGCATTGTGACTGGCTTTTATCAGAGAAGACTATCTGATAAACCAAGGTAGAAGCTTCAATACTTTGACCTAACCTCAGATGTTCTAACACATAGGGACAAAGATGATGAGGCTGCTGTCATACTCTGTTGCTTTCTTCATCTGGAATCATGATATCTGTTAAAATCTGGCCATTATAATAATAGCTGTCTTCTATTTCAGAATTTCAGAAGTTTCTTCAGTGCATAGAAATTTTTCATTTTTGTTTTTACTTTTGTTTTTGTTTATTTGAGGCAAGATTTTGCTATGCAGCCTAGATTGGCCTTGAACTTATGATCCCTCCAGCCTAGACCTGTCAAGTGCTGAATTACAGGCACGTGCCTAGTGCATGGTTTTTTAAGAGGTCTGATTTAAGTCCTTTTCATCCTTTCACCCTGGTTCTGCATTTGGTGGCTGCATTAATTATTTGTTGTTGCAGAACAATCTACATCAAACCTTAGTGATTTAAAGCAACATTTATTTGCTTATAATCATGAGGGTTAAAATGTGGGTGTGTCTAAATTGCATTATAGTCTGACCATTTGTCTTGCCCTAGGTCATCTCAAGTCTTGAAGGCTTGAATAGGGCTAGATGGTATAAGATGACCTCATTCACATGTCTGGTGTTTGGCAGGATGTCCACCTCTTGACTCTTCTCTGTGCCCTCTCTAGCAGACTAGTTTAGGTTTATCCACACTGAGGTCTCAGTTTTGCTACCACAGCAGCACAAGGTAAGCCCCAGGTGTAAGCACTTTGCAGTTCTCTGCTTGTAGCATGGTAGTAAATTTTATATTGGCTAAGAGAAGAGACATGGACAAACCCATAGTCAAAAGATTGAGAAATCAATGCCCCTTCCTGATAGGAGTATTGGCAGACGAACATTGCAAAAGGAGGTGATAGGGTGAGAGGAATTGTGTGGCTTTCTGTGCACACAGTCTGCCCAAGTAGCTTTATTTGTGCTTTCCAGTAGCCCTTCCTTACTGTATCATCTGCTCAGCTATAAGCCCGCTGAAGCAACGCCCATGGCTGACTGGTATTATTTTTCTGTATCCTTAGCACTAGTTCAACTGGTACTTGAATATTTGTTGAATTGAATATAAGAACACTTTGAGGCAGAAGAGATCATGGAAAAAGCAAGCCAAGAATGAAATTGAAAGACTCATGCTCTATTTATGAATTTGACTGGATTAGTTATTTAAACATCTGCTCAAAGCCAAGCAAACAAAACAATTTGAGTTGTAAAAATTAAGTTATTAGTTGTCTGTCTGAACTGACTAGCTGTTTGTCAAAAAGACTGGATCAAGTTTGCAAATGAACATCAGTTTGATCATACAGTTGCCTTGCTGATTGACATTAGACACTCAATAAAGCACCTCTGTTATATCTCTTGCACAATAATCATGGCAATATCCCTGTTGCCAACTTGCCTATAGTTCACAAAAGTCAGGCTGCCCAAATGAGTAAGATAATAAGATTTTCTAAGATTACTTTTGGAAGGGCTAGTGTTTAACTCAGTTGGTAGAGCACCGCTCTGCAGTCTCTGAGGTCCTGAGTTCGATTCTCAGCACCACAAAAATGGGAGAAGGATGTGGCAATCCACTCCTGAGGCAATCTGGAAACAATCAGCCATTGAAAAACCTATGAGGGTCCCTATGAGTTGAACAGGACTTGAGGGCACCCAACAACAACAACAAGGTTACTGTTGAGAGGTTCCAAATGTGCTTTGGGTGGTTAAATACATCATTGTTACCATAGTCAGTAAAGCAACATACATCAGCTTTTTGGTGGAAACAACTTTACTTTTGGGATTCAATTTAAGCATTTTAAAAATCTGTGGCAGTGGGTGTTGAGTCCATGTACATGTAGTTTTGCTAAGATTGTATAGATAATCTAAAATTTACAACTTACTAGGATTTTGACTAGAATTTTGTTAAATAGAATTACATTGTGGCAATTCTGATTATTTCACTCTGATCATATTTATGGAATATATGGTTAATGAGATAGAGAAAAGCAGATTGATTTGTATATATTGTAGCTTGTTTGTTGTTGTTGTTAGGAGCAGTTGTGTTTGACTCATAGTGACCCTCATAGGGTTTTCAATGGCTGATTGTTTGGGATTGCCTTGGGAGTAGATTGCCAGGCCCTTCTCCCATTTTTGAAGAGCTGGGAATTGAACTCAGGACCTCAGAGACTGCAGAGTGATGCTCTTCCAACTGAGCTAAATCCCAGCCCCACTGTAACTTGTTAAACCAATCATTTTTTTCACAGAATGGAAAGAGATGGGAAGAGGTATTTCCTGGTGGAAGTTGAGAGATTGAAGGCTATGTTAAGTGCTTTGAACCATTGAATATTCAATATAACTGTAAAAATTAGATCTTATGAAAGTCATGCAAAGATAATTATGACAGGGATGGGCATATTAATTGTCTATTGCCATGTAAAAAAAATTCCCCAAAATGTAGTGGTTTAAAATACTGCTAACCATTTATTATGTCCCATGATTTGTGTGAGTTAGGGATCCAGACAAGGTATAATGGGATGACTGGTCTTTGCTTCACCATGTCTGGGACAATAGTTGGGCAAAACTTAAAGTGTGGCTGAAATAACACTATGGGTGTTCTACTCAGCAGAACTAGATCCTCTGGCATCAACAATGTGAGTGGATAAGCAATTGATAATGAATACAATTCCATTTCTTGCTCGCATTTTTTGTGACAGTTTCATTCTTGGCCAGGTTTTCTTCCTGCAATGACATGTGCTAAGTCCAGGGTAACATCTTACCTATTTAGCAATCCCTGGCAAAGTGCCAGGTATCATCCTCATCCTCCTATTGCTGTGGACAAGAGGACCCGTGTTACATGACCTCTCCTCAAGACTAGTTAGGTTTGACCTAACCACATCCCCATGACTGAGAATATGATATGGGTTGGCCTTCCAAAAGGAGATAGCTTTTGTTACCAAGAATTGGAATGATGGGATGACATCCATTAGTGAATGATCTTGGACATTCATTCTGAATGTTAGCTCTATCCCCTCCTTTCAATCGAAATAGTTTCAATAGTTTAGGATGATAATTAAATGGCTTAAAAATTTAAAGAATATGTTACTTAGCTTTCTCATTACTGCCCAAGTCCCCGAGAGAACAACTTAAAGTAGGAAAGATTTATTTTGGCTCATATTTTCAGAGGGTTCAGGTCATGGTTGCTTGGCCCCAAGTGCTTTGGCAGAACATCATGGCACTGGGAGTATGTAGTGAAGGAGCTTCTTCACCTCATTGGAGACAGGAAGCAGAGAGAGAGAGAGACACACACACACACACACACACACACAAGAAGGGGACAGGGGCAAGATACCCCCAACCATTGCCCCCAGTGAACCACCTCCTCCAGCCAAGTCCCTCCTCCCAAAAGTTTCTAAAACCTCCTTAAATAGTGCCACCTGCTGGGTACTTAGGCTCTAACATATGAGCCTGTGGGGGATATTTCATATTCAAATTATAAAAACAGCTTTCCAGAGTAGTTATCATAGAGTATTTCTAATTCTTTCCTTTAGCACAGAAATAAGAAACTTGAGGAATCTAAGTGTAAAATGGCTACTCTGAACTTCCTACCACAGTGTTGCATTGCTCTTGGTCTTATACATTTATAAATGGAAATCACGAACATATGTACAATATTTCCTATAGATCTGGGCAACTTGAACTGCATGCAGACATATCCTGGGTACAAGTGGGATAACTTTAGCTATGGTGTTCTTTTAGGAATTTGTAGTAGTCAAGTAGCTGCATTGCCTGACCCAATAGGAAGTGTCTGACCCCAACTACCTATGTCAAAAGAGTCATTAGGAACACAAATGCCTGAAGGAACTCAGTATGACTTGCCTGCCAGAGAATATTAGACACCCCAGGCAAAGGAATCAAGAGAACTTTGGAACTATACCAATCAATGTGTTGATTGAAAATTTTCTGCTCCTCTGTTTTGTCCTATTCATTTGGGGACAAAAGCTGTGGCAATATTGACACAGTTGAGGAACATGTACTGATTTGAATATGTTGTTTGTCAGAATGAAGCCATAGTCATGTAGTTAGAGAAGTGCTGAAAGCAATTAGTTGTAACTGATCTTAACTATCAAATACATGCATACAAGGCAGATTGTGTGGTATCCTTGTAGTTCTGGATTTTTTTTTTTTGGCTGTAGATTTGTTTTGCTGTTGTTTTTTCCCTAATAACAAGCACTGTGTGACAACCTTCCTCCTAGCACATCTCATGAGCCTCAGTTTCTTGGTCCTGATATAATCGATTAGTGACTCTATTTCAAGCTTGGATGAAAACACAGAGCTGGTCAATTCCCATTATAGTGAAAATCTTTGTTTAACAAAAGTATTCCCAAGTGTCTTCTGTGGCATAGTTAGTTAAGGTAGCATGGAATAAAACATTTTGGTAACACAAAGTATTTGGAGATCTTCAAATTACTCTTAAGTAATTATGAAATCATTCATTGCTTATTCAATAATTTAGAAGTCCCTATTGTGTCTACTGCTTGGCACTGGGTCTACAGAAGTGGTCAAAACAAAATTTATTCTCTTAGGAACATCATGGTCTAGCAGATGGCAATTGGGCTGCTGTAACAAAATACCACAGACTTAAACAACAGAATTTTATTTTCTCACAGTTCTGGATGCTAGAGCTCCAAGATGAAAGTGTTGATAGGTTTGGTTCTCCTGAGGGCTCTGTCCTTGTCTTGCAGATGGCCACCATCCCAGGATCTCTCTTCTTTGTGTACTGCCCCTGCTGTCTTACTGTAGGACCAAACCTATCCTTATTATAAGGACAACCATGTGATTGGTTTAGGCTTCAACTTAATCACCTTTTGAAAGCCCTGGCCCTCATATCACATTCTGAAATATATAATTTGGAGGAGAGATAATTATTCCTATTTGTGGTACTATAAATTAAGCTAAGAAGTATGTATTATTCAAGGTAGCACCCCAATACTATGATGTAAAATAAAGCACGGCAAATAACTGGGTAAAAAGGGGGGACATTGTTTTAAACAGGATGGTCAGAGAAGGTCTCTGTTGAAATAGCATTAGAACATAGAAATGAACAGAAAGAATGAAGCATGGGAGTAACAGGGGGAAGAGTGTTTTAGGCAGAGGGCATGGTGCTTAGTGTAGTAGGAAAAGTGCTAAATGGCCTGTGGGGCTGGAATGGAGAGTGTGAAGGCAGAGATGAGATCAGGAAGGCAGTTGGGATTTATCATGGAAGGTCTTGAAGGCCTACTAGGAAAAGGTGACCATATGCTGTAGATGATAGATTACTGAACCAACAATCAGGGACCAGTGTGTCATATGCTTGTGGGATTGTGCAGGGCACTGTAGACATGTCTGGCTACATCATTTGTGGGGCCCTGTGCAAAATGAGAAAGTGGGACTTGTTTGAATGTTGAGAAGTTGCCAGGGTATTAAACCATGTGGAAAGTCACAAGCTCTGGCTATGGAAATCTATGAGAGAAGTAGCTGTCTCTACATAGATACCTCTTCAAATGTAGGATACAGGGTAAGAAGCTGTGTGATCTTATGGAAAGGGACTAACTGGAATTTTATTTGAACTCCTTGGTTAAAGTGTTGAGCTAGCTCCTGTATTTTCTACCAGTGAGACATTAGGCAAGTCATGCAATCCAAGGTCTCACATTTCTCATTTGTAAAAGATGGATAATGTACCTTGTCTTATGAGGTTTGGTTTTGGTCCAATTTAGCCAAAATAAAGGTTAAAATTTTTGCTATACTATACGATTTCATAAAAGGATTATCATTTAATAATATATTTAAATTGCTTCCCCTTTTTGTTCTGTTTTGACATCTTTTCCTTTCTGTAATTCCTGAACGAAGAAAGCATTTTGTGAACTAATGGTGATGATTTACACCAGAAATAAACATTACTCACCTTCTTTTTATGCAGGAAATCAGTCTACTTATGTGATACATTTTATTATGGGCAAGAAGCCCAGGCATCAGATTGAATGTTATGCTTTGTCCCATGACATAACTGAGGTTGTGTATCAATGGTCTTTATTCCTCTGAAGTAATTATTTGGTAAAATGAACCAATTCTCAGTGAGCCTGTGGTCTTGGCCCCATCCCTCTTGCTTCTTTCCTCCTCAGTCAGAAATTTTTCTGCCTTTCTTGCCCAGCTCTCTCCCCAGTGAGCAGCTGTATTTGTGTGTCTCATCCTGAGAGGGCAACTGGCTACCATCAAAGTCACTCTGTGGCCTGGCCAGTGGGGAGCCACGAAGAGCCATCTGCTTGCCTCCGCTGCAGAGATGGAGTGTCACCTCTGCTGTAGTCTTGTTTAGAGAAGGATAATATAGTCATTATTAACTAAGTGTATTATCTGCCAAAGAAAGGGTCATAGTTTTAAGCAGTAAATAAGGAAGAAGATGTAACCCATGCCAGTAAGCTTGAATGCTTAGCTGCGTGGACATCAATTTCCTATCCTCAAGTGAGAGATGACAGCAGGCACATTGGGGACAAACTCATTGAATAAAATCTCAAACATTCACAAATAAGTGACAAGAATGCCTAGCTTGTTGGAATGGAAATTTTAAGAAATCTTTTTTTAAAGATTGTGTGTTATTAATTAGTTTTGGTTGCTATATAAAATATCTGACAAAAACAACTTAAAAGGAGGAAGGATTTATTTTGGCTTATGGTTTCAGAGGCATTAGTCCACGGTTGGCTGTCTATGTTGCTATGGGCCTGTGGTGAGAAAGGCCCCTTGAGGTGGTAGGATGGCATGGTGGAGCAAAGCCTCTCATCTCATGGTGGCCAGGAAGTGGAAGAAGCAAGTAGGAAGGGCCTGGGGGAAAGACATACCCTTTAAACTCACCACCCCCCTGGCTCACTTCCTCCAACTAGGCCCCACTTCATAATAGTCCATTCAGCTATGACCTCATGAATGCATTAATATAGCAGTCAAGCTAGTATCCTCTTGATCTAATCACTTCCTGGGACACCATCAGCTGCAACCAAGTCTTTAACACATGAGCCTTTTTGGGAAATACTTCATATCCAAACCTTAGCAGGTTATATTGTTTTACCTCTCTGTAGCATCATTCTAATCCTACCTCCTGCTCCTAAGACTACAGTTGCATTGTGTGGTAATGAGAAAGTGTGGGCTTTTATCAGCAGACAGGCTTGCAATCAGATTCTTACTTCTTTACTTAATACCTTGGTCATTCATTGTTTCCTAATCTGTGAAATGAAATTGACTTTAAAGTGATGTTGGAAAATTTGGAGACGATTTGATGGCAATCACAGGAAGCATCCAAATACAGTTGTTGTTGTTGTTAGGTGCCATTGAGTTGGGGTCTGACTCATAGCCACCTTGCATACAATAGACGAAACACTATTGTCATGCTTCTCTGCTATTTATAGGGTTTTCAATGGCTGATGGGTTTTTGGGAGTGGGCTTCCAGGTCTTTCTCCCAAGTCTATAGCACCTGGTGTTTCCAGGCAGTCTCCCATCCAAGTACTAACTGGTTCTGATCCTGCTTAGCTTCCAAGATCTGATGGGATCGGATGCCATAACGGTATGGCCCAAATATAGTAGATGATTAATAATCATTAGCTATTATAATTTGCCAGTGTTAAGATACTTGCTTTTCATAATGCTCACCTACACATGAGTATAAGAAACACAGTATAAGAAATATAGATATCTACTTCACCATATAATCTTGATGGTGGTTGACAACATGGCTGAAGTTAGCTCTTACTGTAATACAATTCAGCATGTATTTTATTAAGAGCTGATTGAAGGGAAACCATTGTGCCTGTAGGTGTAGGTACAAAGATGACCCTTGAATTCAAAAGTTTTCAGGATGGTCAAGACATGTTGCCATGGAGTTAATACCTCATTTTTCTATAAAATGATTTTTGAATTCTCTCTGCAAGAAATGTTGATATTTTAGTTGGTCCTGTTTCTTGATCAAAACTGTACTGAAAAACATTTCATAACTTGCATATGATTCAAAATTTTGCCATGGTTTTCTTTTGAGATCCTGGGTATCTCTCACTGATCACTCATTTAAAAAAATGTATCACATATTCTTACATATCTAGGATATTTCTTTCTTGATACTATAAGTGAAAGCACCAAAGTGTTGAACCTAGTCTGTGGTTAGGTTAGATTTATGAATCTAGTTTTTATGAAGAAAAGACACATAGCAGGTTTGAGTGAAAATGAGAAAAAGACAAAGAGATGAGACTTTAAAATGTCAAGACGTGAGAAGAGTACAAAAGGAGCAGCCTTAGTGAAGAGAAAATAATGCAAAAACTGAATATATACATAAGGAAAAATGTAAGACAGGAAGAAATTTAGATCACAAGAAGATCAAGTGAAAAGGGAATTTATGTTGGAATATATGGTCATGTCATAACATCTTTGTTTCACTTTTGACTTGCAAAAGGTTTTTCTTGCTCAAAAAGGAATTTTTAATCCAAGACATTTGCCTTTCACCTGCTATCTCTTAGAACATTTGAGAATCCTGGTCACTGATCTACAAATCTGTAGGGTCAAACAGAAATTTCAGTAAGTTCTTACTACTTTTGTAGTCCTCCTGCTTGATTGCAATTAGATGTGGTATCAGCTGTAGATGCCACTAACTGAACTCTGCCATCCACAGAACAGTTTCTTCTTCCAGTTGTAAAGGACCCAAATGTTCATGTAATTGAATGAGAACACCAGAATACTGCCACTGCAGTCAATAGATGGTGAGAGTGTTCTAATGATAAAATTCTTTCTCATCCTTTCTGTAAGCAGTGGATGCTCCTTCTGGATATTCTAAGTTCTCACTCCTATCTAAATAATAAACACAATGGGTAGATTGTAGACATTTTTTTCAGCATAGAGATGTGTGCTGATACCTCGCTGGTTTTCTAAAGTGACATTTGAAGCTTTGCATTTTGAGGCATAGATTCTACATTAAAGAACAACACATGGTATAGTGGTTACCAGAGGCTGAGGGCAATGAGGGAAAGAGGAGATGGGGAGAAATTGGTTAAGAGGCACAGTGTTGCAGTTAGATAGGAGAAAGAAGTTCTGGTATTCTATTGCACAGTAAGGTGATTCTAACTGACAATAATAAATTGAATATTTCAAGGAGCTAAAAAAAGGAATTTGAATGCACAACAAAATGACAAGTGTTCAAGGTGATGTATATGCTAATTATCCTGATTTTATCACTATACAATGTATACATATATTGAAATATCACAACGAACCCCAAGAGTACGTACAATTATGATGTGTCAAAAATATTGCTATGCAAAATGGAAGAATGGGACTTCACTTAGAATGAGTTTGTCAGTAAAATGACTGCACAGTAAGTTTTCTTATGACAGCAATCATCCTATTTTTCATGAACACATTTGACTAGTTAAACAAAATCAAAAGTGATTTTTATATGCCTACAAGATAGTTTTATAGAAATATCTTTATTTTTCATTAATAAAAAACTAGTTAGGATACCAATATGTTTGATTTCCCATCATTATTATGAATATTTTTCTCTGGAAAATTCTATGATAAGAGCAAATTTTCCTTTCTTCCTCCTAGAATATCTGTTTTCTTTGATATTAATCTGGCCATAAGCTAAGCTGTGAGACATACTACATTTTATTTCTCTGCATCAGTGATATACAAAACAGAAAATAATTGAGAGATCCTCAAATCAGACTTTGCTTTGACAATTGTAAGAGGAGGAGTAGGGCTGAGTCTGCAAGACTTTATTAGATCTTTCAAATGTCCTGAAGAAGAATCCTTTGATACTCTTTTGTTGATCACAATTGAAAATAAAAATGACAGGACAAAAGTCAGAAGCCAACAGGAAGCTCTTAGAAGACAAGTATTATTGCTGTAGCATTATCATCAATTTGAGCTATTGTAGCAGCAATAATTGGAACTATTTGTAATCAGAGAGAAGAATATAAGGCCACCATTATAAAAAGTATTTTGCAGGGGCCCCTAGTCAAAGCTTTTCATTCAGAAGATTTATAAGATACATTATTAAAAATTGATTTATCATTCTTGTTTTGATATTCTTAACAGATCTTTTACTATACATTATTAAAAATGTAATTGACTTCTAAGAAAATAACAGTTTTTGTTTGACAGATATTTAAGTAGCAATATCCTGGTTAAACCGAAAACTTGTATGGATGAGTACCATAAACAATGCCCTCCCTCGTGTCTTTAAAAATGAGGATTCTAAATCTACTTTCTAAGTGTAAAGACTTCTCCAAAGTCATGCTATGAATATATTGCGTGGTATCAAATACAGCATGGACTCCCTGGTCTCCAGTCTTTCTCTCATCTATTCTGCTCTACTTGGCTGCAGCACATTCCCACGTCCTCCTAAAGCCCGGGAAGCCAGGAGAATGGTATGTTAGGGAAGAAACATGTCTCAATATCTCATATGAAGTTCATGTAATGGGACCAGAATGAGAGGTGAGCGTTAATTTAAAATCAGTTCAGCTCCGAAAAAGTGAATTGTTGAGAGGGGAAAGGCTTTGACATGTGAGATGCCATTTGTTTGGATTAGGTGGTCATGAAGCATTCCTTTCATTGTCCAGAGGCAATTTTTCATTCTCACAGGCTGTTCTTCTGTTGAATTGGTTGGTGCCCGTGGAGAAATGCTAAGATTCTTGGATGAACCAAATGATCACCTCTTTACAGGGACTCTTTACTGGCAGTAGCCTGTGGCTATTATCATGACTTCTTTTTAACCTGCCTTTCTTATCTTTAGCCTTTGGAAAGCTGCTCTGGGTACTCGCTCCCCAGATACCTGCCTGTTGTACAGATGATGCTTCTTTACTAATATTGCTTATCTGTTTTAGTCCATAACCTTGCCTTAAACTCTGAGGCAGTTGTGTGCTGACTTCTGGTGTGATTTTTTTCATACATTATTCTCCCCACATATAAATTGCCCAGCTCTTAAGCACTGACAGCACTGCGGTGCTGTCTTAATTGGTAACTGCCAGGAGTTATTTCAATCCAGCATCTGTCCTAAGCTCTTGCTCTCACCATAAGTTACCTGGTCTCTGTTCCTTCCTTTATCTCTGAGATCCACTTGCCTCTCATAGTTTCAAAACAAATAGTTACCAACACCTATGGAAAGGTCTTCCAGATTCCATAACAATACTGCTTCCCTCCTTATAGAAAAATCCTGAACAAATATTTCTTTATTTTGTGGCTGGTCCAAGTTCACTGTCAATACAATATTTATTACAAAAAATAAAAGTCCCAAAGAGTAAATGTTTGGGTTTGATGCTAATCTTTTCTTTCTTCTCTAAACTTAGGTTGAGACATGGTGGGTATGAATTGCTCTGAATCTGAGGAAAAGTTTATAAGTCTCTGAAAAAATTTTTATAATTGTGTGTGGTAGTAATATTTCTATATAAAAACAGGTGCCAACCCAAAAGCCTAGCTTTGAAGGAAAGCTTCATAGATGAGTTATGAGACAGCTGGAGAGCAGCAAAATAGATATGGATCCATAAGCCCCACAGGAAAAACAACTTTAATCAGAGCCTGACACATTTGGTGATTGTAACGAAGTCTCTTGGTATGTGTAAGCCCTGGATCAAATGGGACCAATTGGCTATTGACAAGCGTTACCTTAGTGCAAAACTGGATGAAAAACTGGCTGTTGCCCTGAGCAGACTCCAATAATGAGAAATGAGGTTCTTGTAAAAGAAAAGAACTTGGTTTGTTTTTGAAAAACTACCAGCAAGGAAGGGGGGCGTTGCGAGAGGGTAACAGGGGAGGTGAACATGAGCAATGTACAATGATATGCATGTGTGGAAATGTCATAATGAAACCTATTAAGTTGTATGCTAACTACTAATAAAAAAAAGAGAGAAAGAAAAACTATGGGCAGTGGCCCAGGTGATACCCTGGTACACTGAGATTTCCTTTAGGCTCAGCCTTCAGACATTGCAGTAGCATTTAGTGCTATCTTTCCAACCCTCTCCAGGTGACAGGCCTATTTGACTTTTTAAATTGATTCCATGGTTCTGAATAACAGTAGCTAATGCTAGAAGACTGACCCAGGAGGAGGGAGAGTTGTCCTGCCACGAGAGCTCCTCAAATGGATTTTCCAAGGGAGTGGTGCGGACTAGGCTTCTAGGTGCAGTGAAGCATGTTGCTAGCACTTTTCACAGATCATAAATTAATTTGAAATGAACTTCTCTCCTCCCACAAAACATAATACCAGAGAAGGACTGTCATCACGGTTTTGCTATGGCATAGTGCCTGAGGGGGGAAAAGTCATTTTCTCCTGCGTTGATGGGACACGTGATAGGTGCCAAATGCTAGGCTGCCAAAAATGCGTGGCATGTGTGTCCAATTCAAAATAATTTGCAGTTTGGAGTAGATTCTCCACACAATCAGCCTTGAACCTGAAGGAGTGGACAGAACTGTGCGTATTCCATTCTGAAGGTAGGTGTTCTGTAAAGGCTCAAACTGATGTGTCAGGGACCCTACACATCCTCTCTTCACTGTTTATCATATTGTAAATATAAGTGATTATTTTTTATAGTAATCTGGAAAAGATAAGAAGTAGGACACATAGTGCTATTTTACAATTATATGTGGGCATTTGGTAAACAATAAAGCAATGCAATATCCTCTTTAGTAATGCTGCAAAGTAGGAAGCATAAAACCGATTTTATGTGTCAGACCTTAAAATTCAGAGTGTGCCTTTAACTTGTGTGTAGCATCTGTTCTCCTATATATAACAAAAGTTTACTAAGTTGATTATATTAAACTTGGTTGATATCTTTTTTTTTCTTATTTTGTTTTGCCTTTAGTAGGCAGTAGGAGTCACTGAAAAGTATATGTAATTAATTGTTGTATGATTAAAAATGATTGCAGATTAAAGAGAATAGGAAATATTGACATGGGAGAAACAAAGAGAAGGAAAAACAAAAGGAGATGATGTTATACCAGTAGACAAGTATCTAGGAAACAATATATACTGACTTTCAATGGCTTTTTTTTCCTTCTGACCAGGTTTTCTATCAATGTCTATAGCTAAACATCTAGTTGTTCATAAAGTACTCCTCTTCTGCATGCCATAGGTACCAGTGTCAAAACTGAATCATTTATTTTTCCTCCAAATGTGTTCACCCTTACAGAGTCCCTGCCTTAAGCAATAGTACTGATGTTCTACCAAAGATAGAAACCAAGGTATCATTTGAGATTACTTTTTCTACTTTCTTTCTCACCTTGTCCAGAGTTCCTTACCAAAGTCCACTCCTTTAGCAATTCTTGCTTGGATTCCTAGCTGAAAAGGCTCCCTGACTCCAGACCCTCACTTTAGTTTAGCTTTTCACTCAATAGCCATAGCTTTTTAAGTGCAAATGTGATTCTATCACTCCGTTGATTAACATTCTTTAGTAGTCTTTATTGCTTATAGGATAAATTTAGCATCCCACAATTCTTCATGATCTCAGTGTATTTACTTTTTTAATCTTATTTCCTAATACTGTACTCTGGGGTCCATCCACTACCTGAAAAGTAGTTTTCAATAAGTGTGGAGCTGTTCATCTTTCTATGCCGTTGCATTTGCTATTTTCATTGCTGGGAATACCTTTTAGTGTTTGGTATCTGGTTGGGCATTGCACGCCCATCCATAGTGGACCCATATTTCTTCATCTGGGTGGCCCTCTAAGACTTCTTATTTTAATTTAACTCTTTTTCTAGCCTACCTAGTATCATGTGCATAATCCTGACATTGTACCTGTCGATGGTAGTTTAATTGCTGGTGTCTTCACTCTCACTTAGTCTAAGCTATTTAGGTTCAAGAACAGTGTTTTTCACATTTTGAGTCTCCAGGGCAGTACAATCTCTGGAATACATTGATAGTTACACAGTGTATATTTTTTGAATGTACATATTGATGTGATGACAAAAGCGACTTGACTGGGCTGAAAAATGATGAATCAATTTGCAGAGAATATTCCTATTGTTTATGGGGATTTTGTCAATGTATACACTTAAAAGCTGAAAGAAGGTTTGATCTTAATTCAGATTTGATTTACATCTCTGCTGCATATTAATCTTGAGAAGATAATTGCAATTGGGGATGACTTAAGGGATATAGAAGATGTAACCCTCATAGAAAACTGAAGAGAACTTTCATTTTGTTTTTTCAGTCTTTGGTATATTGATACATTTAAATTATCTTCTCTCTTCCTCTGTTTCTACCTTCTTCCTTCTCTCCCACACTCTCTAGCTTCTTTAAAATAGGTATGAAGGAGATGTGTTAGAATATATATTTATTATTATTAACAAATATGTTTACATATAAACATGTATTTATTTTTAAGGTGACTATGGTTATATGTTGGGAGAAGGATGTGGCAGCTCACTCCTGAAGGAATCCTGAAAAAAATCAGCCACTGAAACCTCTATGAATAACAGAGAAGCACTGATACAGTGCTGTGCATGGAACAGTTTTGGGGAGTATTTTGTTCTGTTGTACGTAAGGTCACTATGAGATGGACCCAACTCCATGGCACACAACAACAACAACAGCAACAATGTTTATATGTATATATTAGTTATACATATGTAATTAGACATTTTAAAAGTGCAATGTAATTCATTTTACTGAATAGTTCTGTGTCAGTGTTGGTTGTTGTTAAGTGCCATCGAGTTGGGTCTGACACATAGCAACCCAGAAAAGAACAACAGAAAGAAATAGTCCCTGACACTGTGCCATGCCTGGCACTATGTCAGTGCTTCTCTGCTCTTCATAGGATTTTAAATGGCTAATTGTTTCAGGAGTGGGCTGCCAGGCCCTTCTCCTAAGCCTACAGCACCCAGTATTCCTAGGTGATCTCCCATTCAAGGATTAACCAGACGCACCCCTGGTTAGCTTCAGAGATCTCACAAGCCCCAAAGCCAGGGTGGTACCACTGTAGACTCAGTATTGGTAATAATCAGAAAAACCAAGTTTGAGACTGGGAAGGGAGAAGGGAAGCCAAACAATGGCAAAGCCAGAATGTACAACTGGAGAGCCAGCCTTGTACTGAGGGGAAGCAATAGAGGCAGAAGGTATGGGCCATACACTTTATTCCTCTGCGCTGAGGGAGGAGAGGATATCTGAGGACTGCAGGAACCCTGGCTGAATTGTACCCTGGGTTTACACCTGCTCAGCTGTGTAGATACCATGGACAGAGCTAAGGCTGACTTCTCTGTGGATTAGGGAAGGCTTTGAAGAAACTACCTCTGGGTACACAGGAGAAGGATGTGGCAATCCACTCCTGAAGCAACCTTGAAAAAAATAATCAGCCACTGAAAACCCCACGAGGGTCCCTATAGTTGGACTGACTCTATGGCACCCAACAACCACCACCACCTCCGAGCACATGTGGTTCTTTTGTTAACCATACTGTCTAATTATGACCATGTTGTTGTTCTTAGGTGCCATTGTGTCCAACTCATAGCGACCTGTACAGGGTTTTCAATGGCTGGTTGTTTTGGGATTGCCTCGGGAGTGGATTGCCACCTCTTTCTCCCATAATTATGACCATAAGATTTGCCAAATACTTAAAAAACAAAAACAAAAAGACAAACTCGGTTACCCTCCACTGATGCAACTCTCACAACTGAGAACCTGAGAATTGACAGTTAATTCAGTAGATATCCATGTAATTGTATGCCCAAGCCCTTGGGTTCTCTCCAAAATTGGAGAGAATGCACCTAGAGAAGAAAATGTTTCCAATACATTTGGTGTAGCAGGGTTCACTTGCAGCCTGCTGACCCTACTGGGAATTTGAATGCATGTATGTTAAGCACATCTGACTAAGTACAGAGAAGAAGAGGTTATCATTTGTAGGCTATTCTTACTTTGGTGAATAATGTTGTTGTTGTTGTTAGGTGCTGTCAAGTCGGTATCCGACTCATAGCGACCCTCATAGGGTTTTCAATGGCTGACTATTTTGGGATTGCCTTGGGAGTGGATTGCCAGGTCCTTCTCCCATTTTTGCGGTGCTGGGAATCGAACTCGGGCCCTCAGAGACTGCAGAGCAGCGCTCTACCAACTGAGCTAAATCCCAGCCCCTTTGGTGAATAATAGTAAGTTGTTAAGAGTGCTTTCAAGATGTGGCTATGAAAGCAATGTATGTGCTTCAGGAAGGAAGTACAAGTCCTTGTGTGCTGGGGATGAGTCCTTGCACTGTCACTCTTTCTAGTAGTGCTCTGGTGCGAGTCCATCACCCTGAGCTTAGCATAGGACAAGCTGGACTTCACTGAGCCCTAGGTCCTGCCAACTTGAATCCTGTTTGCGCACTTTCCCTCTCACTGCCTTATTTGCTGTCACATCTTGGCTGGCAGCAACAGAGTCAAACCTGACAGGCACTGTGAAAAGGCCGGAGTTTTCAGCCTGTGAGGCGAGTGGCGGTGCCACAGAGGTAAGTCACTGTGAGCTCTGTCATTTATTTCTGTCTACTTTAAATCTCTTATCTGTAGGGTGAAAAGCATTTATAAAGCTTTCAGAAAAATGCTTTGTGATTACCAGCACTAGGCAAGCAATGGTTTGCCTGTTTTCCACAGATAGCTGCAAAATATGTCTTTTAGGGCGAATTATCTGCTTTCTTCCACTTAGATTCATATACAAACACACCAGTGAAGAAATATGGTTTGGAAATCCCATAGTCCTAGGTAAGAGCAGATACATTCTGTTCCAGGTTGCATTGAATCAAATGAAAAAACCAAACACTAAAAACAAAAAAGATAAATATTCAATTATAAATAAACTAAATCTATTCTTGGTAACAAATTCTTGCTTTATGGTAATTTCTGTGATGACTAGGAATCCCAAGACATAATTTTGCAGGTGATAAATACCAATGTTTCCTACCAATGTGCCAGATATTTTTTTACGTACTTGAGAAAGTAGTAAGGAAAGGGCTATTCACTGTAACTTTAAAAACTTACCCAGAATACCCTAACATAGACATAGTTCAAAATATGTCAGACACAATGTGCACTTTTTATTAGTCAATTAAAATAACAAATAAACAAATTCAAAACCACAAAAAATGTACCCAGCCCTTCTTGATAAGGTCCACCTGGGTGACACTTTTATCTTTGAAGAGAAACAGAGGATGTTAGAATTGGCATCTACTGTCACCTGAGGAGAGCTTAATTTTCATTGTCCTTTACACTTTATCCATGCAGACTGCAGCTATGAGAATAATTCCCTCCCTCCCTTCCTCCTCCTCCTCCTCTTCCTCTTCCTCCTTTTTTTTTCCTTTGCCATACTTGGTATTTGAACCCAGGGCCTCACACACGCTAGGCAAGTGCTCTTTCATTTTCTATTTTGAGACAGGGTGTTGCTAAGTTACGCAGGCTGCCTCTGGCCTGGAACTTGTGTTCCTCCTGCCTCCTCCTCCTCAGTCACTGGGATTAGAGGGAAGGGCTACCAGCCTGGCTAAACTATGAGAAAAATTCTTAAATTGTGCAGCTGACCTATAAACTGGACTCTCCTGTAGCCTGAAGATTTAGTATTGCTTGAGGATGTGACAGTTGAGCAGGGCCTGAACACTTTAGATGCCTGGCTTGAATCACCTTGTTCAAAGGCGACACCCAAGACCCTCCGGGTGGACCTTGGCACCCCTGACCCGGAGCCTGCTGTACTTACAGCCTTACTGCTCAAGCTTCCACGGCAAGGGAATTCCCAAGGGAGAAAATTCTGAGTCCTTAGTAAAGAGCCAGTTTTTGTATATTTCCACGGAAAAGAATGAACATAACCTTTAAAGGGTAGAGGATCTATTACTCTGAGTTTAAAAAAAATATATATATATATAGCCTTCTGATTCTATTTGAAATATTTCTTCCTTGCAAGGTACATCAGCCTGGATGGAAAAAGCTTTAATAAGCCAGGCATGTTAGGGTGACTGCTTTGCTCTACTTTGTTTTGCTGGTGAAACATTAAGTGTAATCTGATGTGTCAATAGAGTCACCTCAGGTACTCAGAATCATTTTAATTCCTTTTTCCGTCAAAACATAGTGTCAATACTGACATGAATTGGCATTAAAAATATATGTGAAATCACCTGGAGAACAGCACTTTTTACTGATAGGAGGTCTCTTTAAAAGTGCTTTCTGTCAAAGATTCAATTTGAACTATTTTTTTTTTTTGGCTTTGAATTTTACTGAACAGTCTTTTTATTTATTTTTAATTTTTAATTTTTTTACTTGACCTGCTTTGCATCATTCAAACCTATCAGTGGAGGAAAGAAGATGTTCTTATGTATCTGACCCTATGGGAGATGTTGTACATTTCCTTTGTTTCGCTGAAATGGGGATGCAAGGTAACATAGGTGGATGATGTCACTCATGGCTAATGATTAAATACTGCCCCAGGACTCATAAAATGTGCACCAAAGAAAATGGAAAGAAGGAGGGAGTGATGCTTAGAACCTCCTTATATACTCTACCTAGGTGCTTACGTTGATAACTCTAGAAAGATTTTAATCTTGGAAGGATATGAATGTACAAAATGAAAGAATATAAATATAAAAACCTTAGATTTTATTTCTGAGGGCATATTAACTTAAAAATACATATACTTTTTCATATAGAATATTGCCTTTCATAGGTTTTAGAATATATAATTTGGGATATATAATACCTGAATATTATATAGGGGTTGGGGCTCAGCTTGGTTGGTAGAGTACTTGCTCTGCATGCTCTGAGGACCTGGGTTCAATCCCCAGCACCCCCAAAATGGGAGAAAGACCTGGAAGCCCACTCCCAAAATAATCAGTCATTGAAAACCCTATGGATAGCAGAGAAGCAATGTCAGATATAGTGCCTCTTTCGTTCTGTTGTACATAGGTCACTATAAGTCAGACCTGGCTTAACAGAAGCTAACAACAACAAAGGGCTGGGATTTGGCTCAGTTGGTAGAGTGCTGTTCTGCAGTCTCTGAGGTCTCAAGTTTGATTCCTAGCACCACAAAAATGGGAGAATGATGTGGTAGTCCACTCCCAAGGCAAGCCCCCCAAAAACAATCAGCCATTGAAAACCTTATAAGGGTCTCTGTGAGTTGGACATGACTTGATGTCACCTAACAACAACAACAACAACAACAACAACAAATGTATGTAACACGCATTGTGTAAATTACATGTAATATGCAATATACCTTCACTGTATATCATGCATATGTGGTGTTCTAGATCCTCATGCAGATAGAAAAACTAGGATAAAAATATTTTGTTTTGATAAATGCCATATTCATTGTTAAGTGGCACACTGAGATTACCTAAGTGGTTTTTATAAATATATTGTCATGTTATGTTTGAGGAGATGAAGTAGTCCTCAAGTAGTATTTAGCAAATAACTTTAATAAGATGGGAGACCTATGAAACATATATATAGAGAGACATTTGGAATATACTGTTTTATTTCCTTGCTTTTCAAAGTTTTTATGGGTTAAATGACCTGTTGAACTGAGAAGTGAATATCATTGCATTTTAGTTGTTGAAGGCAATAGAATCTATTGACAGAAACAACCAGATATTCTTTGTTGTTTGAAGTCTAGAAAATGGATCATTGTTTTTTATTTTGCTAATGTTAACAGGTGTTTTGTTTGTGGGAGGGATTGGCAGAAAATCTCTCTGCTGACCTTTTTCATGACCAAATACAATAGAGTGTGTATGAGTGTGTATGTGTTTGTCTGCACCTGCACCTTTTGTGTGATGGACAGTTTGCTTAAATATATAGGAAAAGTTAGTCCCTCTGCCCCTGACCTTTGGCACAGTAACCTTGTGCTTCCAGTAGAAAGTGTGGTAAATGCCAGGTCCTTTGGGCAGAAGATGTTTGCATTAATGTTTTCCATGCTAGAGCCTGAGCCATAGATTTTCTGTCAGCCATTCTTCATGCTGTTGATATGGATTAGGTTGAACTATATATGGTATATAGTGCTTGAAGCCATCTTTTTTGAAACTCTGAATATTTTAACCCTACCCAATGTGTTAAGGGAGAAACCCTCCCACTGTCTATCATGCATCGTATTACCATGTAGTATTAGAGGTGGAAAAAGTCATAGAGTTTAGTGTGAGTCTCAAAGGGTTAATTGTTGTGTTACTTATGAGTAGCTGAGTGATTATAGTGCTACTCAAAGAGGGAGGAGGAGGGGGTAGTACATGCCAACCTTGTGAGTATAGTTAACTCTTGTGTTTCTTGGAAATCTCAGGTTGCAACTCTAGCACAATACGGACGTGAATGTAACACTGTACTTGCTGATCTCTATCAAGAGATCCTCACCACCATGATGAGCTTGTATTATAGGGAGGACACATTCCATATGTGGTGAGGCAGCTTGGAAGAAAAGACCTTTCCCTAGGAGATGGAACATTGACTGGTCTGGTATCTGGATTTAACAAGTTAGCCATCATCCTCAACTCCTCTGTCTCCACATTGCCCCCTCCAAAATGATACAAGTTCCTTTCTTCTAACACCAGCACCCAGATCTATTATTTCCTCTATTACATCTGCATCTTCATTATCTTAGGTTCCTTCACTTTTTGCTTAGATTATTTATGAGATTACTGGAAGGTGCTTCTCCAATTCATTCTTTAGAGTGATTAAAAACAATGCAAATCTATGATATTGAATATACTAGGGAGTGCTAAAAGGACCAACAGATCTGTCCTAGAAGAAGTACAACCAGAGTGCTCCTTAGAAGTGAAATAATTTGCCTGAAGTCACACTGTTAATTAATGAAACCTGAATTCAGTGCTAGGCTTTTGCTTTACCTCCTCTCCATTGAGGTATATTACATTACCTTCCCATGCAATAGGGAGATAACTGGTCTAGAAACAGAACCCTAATTTTTCCTGCAGAGAAATAAGTATCTGGGAGTGGGATTTCTGGCATTAGCATGAAATGATGCCTACCGTGTGGAGGTGGACAGAGGTTCAGAAAATGATGGAGTTAGACAAATGCCTGGCAGACTTTTGGCCTAAAAAGTGTATCTCAAGTTGGAAAATGGAATGAGATAAGGCTAAAGAACCTTGAAAACATGTTTGCAGAGTAGTATAACATCTGTTTTGTCGCTAACTGTATTAGATAGTAAAAACCTGCTCACATGTGTGCTTCCTCCAGTAGGCCATGAGCTATTGGAAAAGTTTAGTACATAGTAAATAAGTCAATACATGTCTATAAAACTAAATAGAAAGAAATTGTACTTTATTCTTCTTTAATTCTGTGTTCATTTCCATTTGGTTTTCCGAATATAAAGGTTCTTCAGTGTTTCACTGTGTTTTAGTGGTTCTAAGTGGAACCAAAGCATGGGATCTCTATCATTGATCATTCGTAGTCCGGCGCATAAAAGAGAGAGAAGTAGATCCTTGGATGTCCATTTCCTGGTTGCATTAATTTTAATGGGGGATCCCTATGAGGAAGACAAATCACAGGGAAATGGAGGCAGTACTCTCTCATGGTTCCCAGAAAGAGCCATAGTGTTTATACATAATGCTATGTAGATATCCCTCTGCACCATGAATGGAAAGAGGACTTTGGTAATTCATCTGCACAGTTATTAAATGGTTAGTTAGAAAAGTTTATGACTTCATATTCTTTAAAATAACCAACTTATTGTATTGTTGTGACATTTTATCTGTTCATATTTTTGACATCGATATGATTAGTATTTGTGATAGTGGTTGAAATTACACACAGACTCAGCTGACTCAGGCAAAACAAAGATGCCCTCCACTTCCCTGGCACTCTACTCTTTCTCTTTTAAATTTATAAGATAAACTCTTTATTGGTTTGATTTTGTACCCCAAAATTTCTTCTAAGTTATGATTAATGATTAAAATTAATATATTAATGAAAAACACACTCTGATTTATCACTCCTGATAGAGGAGAGCTTTTCCCCAGGCCTCTTCTGAGTTCCTTTCTTCAGAGGAAACAGCATATGAAAGTGACTATTTCTTACCTGGTGGCAGCTTCCAAGAGAAGAATTATATTCGGAAAAATTTGAGGAAAAGCATCACATCAAATCAAAATATTATTCAAATAACTGATAATCCAGGTTTAAAATATTAAATTTTGATGTTTCAAGATTGGTATGCTTGTGAAAGCTGGATGTTAAATAAGGGAGACAGGAGAAGAATTGATGCTTTTGTAATATGTTGCTGGAGATGAATACTGACTATACCATGGATTGCCAAAAGAACCAACAGATGTGTTCTAAAAGATGTGCAACCAGAGGGCTCATTGGAAGCAAGGATGGGTAGACTGCACATTATGTATTTTGGACCTGTCAGGAGGGACGAATCCCTGGAGAAGGACATCATGTTTGGGACAGTGGCTGGTCAATGAGAAAAAGGAAAACCCTGAACTAGATGGATTGACACAGTGTCTGCAACAATGGGCTTAAACATGAAAAAGATCATGTGCATGGCAGAGTGTTGGGGAGTGTTTCATTCTGCTTTACACAGAGTCACTATGAGTCCAACCTGACTTGATGGCACCCAACAACAACAACGTTCAAGATTGGAGTTTTAATCAGTCATGCCCCTGATAGACACAAACTTTATAAAAATGAATGTCACTTAAA
The DNA here is from genome assembly GCA_007922755.1 of Pedetes capensis. Classification (NCBI taxonomy): domain Eukaryota; kingdom Metazoa; phylum Chordata; class Mammalia; order Rodentia; family Pedetidae; genus Pedetes; species Pedetes capensis. The sequence continues at coordinate 67,690 of VMDO01010788.1, forward strand.
AATGGTAACTTTCTTTGGGAAAACAGAAGGATTGCCATTTTAATCAACGTTTACCAACCAACTACTTGATGAACTGTTGATACTGCCCTTTTAATCTTTACTTTGATGTAAGTATTGTTATGTATATTTTCTTTTTAATACTGGAGTTTGAACCCAATGCCTCACACATGCTAGGCAAGTGCTTTGCCACTGAGATGCACTCCTAGTCCCCTTTTTAATCCTTTATTTTCAGGCAGAGTCTCACTAAGTACACAGGCTAACTCTAACTCATGGTTCTCCTGCTTTAGCCTTCCTAGTCGCTATGGGTATAGGCATGTGCCACAGCACCTGGACTATTATACTTATTTTATAGAGTAGGAAACTGAGACTGAGATTCAATACCATGCCCAGGACATATTAAATATAAATAGAAGAGTTGTCTTAAACCAATGCATCTGAAACCTTTTTTTTCTTCTTTTTTAAACCCAAGGGAGTGTAGTGGCACTGTGCTCATATTTTTTTCCTTATTTACTTGTGAAATATTACTTCCTATATTTCTATCACTCCATCATTATATTCCTGGCTTTTTCATTTTAAATCAGGAAGCCAGTAGATTTTCTTTTTAAATTTTCAATGTTAAAATATATTTTACTCACATTACATTAAATCTATGATGCCATTGATTGAAAGATACACCATTGGTCTATATTCTTTTAAGAAAAAATGCTATGGGCTAAAGTATGACATAATACCATTAAGATAGTCCTGCATGATGCATGAATCAGACACATTGACAGTCAGATTGTCTTTCACCATTTCTAAAGAATTTAGCAATTTCTTTTGTTTTCAATTTCTCTGGTTGACATTATAGGCTATCCCTTTTGCATTCATCTTAATAACAAAATCTATTATGGTTGCATCTATGTCTGGGTATTGTCTTTTCTTAGATTCTGTAAAACACCTGGTTACTTTTTATGAAAATGTGAGACTTTAGTCATTTCTGAAATGATGAATATTTGCTTCACTAAAATCAAATGTTCTTCCTTGCTCTATTTCTGTATTTTTGTGTATATAATGACTTCTGCCTCAATGCCGAGTCATACAACAATCTTAGAAGACATTATAAATGGCAGTTAAACCCAACAGTTATAGTACTAAAAATATTCAAATTTCAACAGAAGTGATGACAATGTGAATATTTATAATCAAAGCAATGATAACAACAATCAAAACTTCTACTGGATGGGAGTGATTATAAGAAATCAATGAATCTAAAATTCATTCCAATTCTAGAGACATTAAAATGTGAAAAAATGTATTTCTTAGAATCACTGAAATAAGGAAATATTGAGTGTATTTTTTCATTTATTTCATGTTATTTTGATTAGTAATTCTTTAGTTAGTGTACAAAGTAATGAGTTTTCTTATGACAATTCCATGATGTCATTTTTAATAGCCTCTGTTTTCTGCTTCTCAGAATCTGATCAGGTCCCTGCTCCTTTATTTTGAGGCACCCCCCCCACTACTTCCCATCTTGCAGAGAAATATTGCTATGCACTATGCCTCTATCTTCTAAGATAACTTCTGTTCTGTACTGTAGGCCACATTTTAGCATTTACCCCAAGGCTTGTTATAAATGGACAGAATATTAAATTTTTCTTTCTCCTCTTAGGAAGAGAAAACTAAATACATTTACAACTTATGGCAGTATATCTCCCCATTTCCATTGTACCATGGTTATCTTCACTTCTCTGTGGATTGATGGAGTGAGTATAAAGAGATTTAATGCACATGGTTGATTTAACCCATCATAGTTTTATTTATTTATTTATTTATTTTGTGGTACTGGAGGATCGGACCCACAGCACTTCACCACTGACCCGCACACCCAGCCTCTCCTTTTTAATTTTTTATTTTGAGAGAGGATCTTGCTAAGTCATGCAGTCTGCCTCTGGACTTCAACCCACAATCCTCTTCTCTCACCCTCCTGAGTTGCTGGGACTATAGGTGTGCACTACAACACCTGACTTCCATTACAAAACATTTAAAATGACTTGAACATTTGCATATGCAAGAATTACTTTCCACTGTTATGAATATTACTGGAAGCATGTGTGTGTATATATATATATGTATATATACACACATATATGAAAATATAAATAACAACACCATTTTTGTGCCCTGAGAAAAGTGTCTTTTACTTTCATCATGAAATCATTTTTTCTTCATTATTTAATTCTCTTGTTTTTTTTTTTT